>CAOJBJ015832796.1:0-14213 GCA_948291685.1 Euphorbia celastroides | reverse complement strand
GAGAAGTTATGTAGTGATTCGATCATGTTCTTCGATCACTTCATTTCTCTGCAAATTTGAGTGCTTATTGTATGAGTGTATTTGCAACATCACAAATCAATAAGATTTCTTTGTTCTTCAACTTCCTTTTTATTTCAAAGTCACAAGAAGATAAAGTCTGAGAGGAACTTCGTAGAATCGAGACCGGATTATAAACCAACGCAGGACTTGCCCAGATTTAACAAATCACTTGGATAGGAATACCACCATCCACTGAATAACGAACAAGGTTCGTTAGGCATACCACATAATAACTTGGTTTATTTTTCTGCATATACTATACTTTCACGAAGGTTATAATATGTCTATGTGTTATAATGTGCTTCCTATATGATGGTTATAGGCCTGATAGTTAAGTACAGTGAAATGGTTAGTCTTTGATTTATTGAAGCGCAGAGTAGGGTATCACTAGATTGATTTTTAGTGCTTTTGGGACTGACTAAATTCATACATACACTGGGATTGGAAAAGTCATTTCATGTGAATTCTGCAGTGTTTATCTTGAATATTATGAAATGAAGAATCGATTTTTATAAAGTTATATTTTTAAAGATTTTCATATAACTATTTTTCTACATCTAGAATCTTTCAAAACGTTCTTTTCAATTGTATATTTATAGTCTCCACTTTTTATAAAGTTATAAGTTATATTGGAGAATCCATGGGGTCCAGTTGGCACTTGGAGCAATGAGATGCGGGTAGCTTTGCCTTTCTTTCATCAACGCCTCTTGATGAGCAGCTCCTGATCTGTAGAGTGGTACTTTGGGGAGCGTTTGAGGATCAATGTCGAGGGTACCCAGATTCTTCCTCATGCGGTTCCTTGTTGGGTGTCCTGGCCTCAGTTGGCCAATGATGACCTCGCCCTGTTGATGAGAGATGGATTCAAGGTGCATCTTGTTCCATATTCCGCTGTTGCTGCCCATCTGCGTTTGACTCATCTAGGAGATGAGGTCTCAACTCATTATCCCTCCTACGACAATTTCTGCACGACGGCTCTCCTCGGGTTTCCTGACAGGAACCCATTTGATGAGTTCAAGAGTAGCAGTGATGTGGGTGGTGGCGACGATGATCTCGACGCTGGAGATCAGGATGGCCAAGGCGGTCCATGTGGTCAGGGTGCTACCGGTGAGGGTGAGTCCTTCCGTAGGGTACGTCGGTAAAGTCTCTTTTTCACTTCTTCATTCCATTTCCTTTTTCTGACTTCAACTCACAGGGTAAGAAAAGTCGGAAGAGGAGAGGAAGAGGCTCATCTAGTGCAGCTTCGCTGCCTCAGATAGTTATGGAGGGACATCAGAACTTTGGTAGAGGTTCGATTCCTTTCATGATTTATGGAAATGACCTCCTCCCATAGCATCCGACATTGGCGACCACTACGCCATTCGAGATGGGCTTCGAGTCGGGGAACACCACCCATGTAAGCATTCGCAATCACTATCTTCAATTTACCTTCAATTTTCCACATTCATTGATCAATTAACTTGATTCAGGTCCCTATGGAGGACAAACAGAGAGATGGAGGGATGTTGCATTCTACCATCTCACAGTGGACTTCGAGTAACCAAGCCATGGTAGTAAATTCTTTTAGCTGTAATCAGTTATGTGCATATGCAAAAGAAATATGCTAAATGCAATGCAATGTGTTTCAGGATTAGATTCGGGACTTATCCGCTCAAGTGGAGGGGATGTGGCTTGCCTATCAATCAGATGTTCCGTTCGAGAACTTTGTTCATCCTACATTCCCAGGTGATGGCGGCTTTTTCCAGTAGTGTAGCTTTTTGGCTCTGTGTAGTAATTTTTCTTGCTTTTGTAGATCATTAGCCTTGTATAACACTTTTTCAAATTTATGAAAAGAACTGCTTTCTTTCCATTGTGACTGTTTCCTCATCTATTCACAGAAAGAATCATTTGTCTTCAATAGAAAATTGGCCGATCGACCATCTTCACTTCCAAACAACTTTTGTTGTACATTTTACTGCGAGCAGAGGACATTATCTGACTGATGCAATGTCTTGTCATGGGTGCAATCCAGCCGATCAGCCAGATTGCCATTTGGCCTTTTCCCGACAATTTCTCTATAAATTGAGACGCTCCCTAAGTGTCTTTCCACAATTCTTCAGCTTCTCTCTTCTAGTTCTTATTTATTTCTCAATTCTCAGTAAATAAGATGTCTATCTTAGTTATTGAGGTGAAGGCTTTCCTAGCGACAGGTTCTGATGACATTGGCATCGAGTTGAGCGATATGGCTTGTGGAATACGTAGTTCTTTACTCAAATACAGCTAAATGAGAAATTTCTTCATGCTGCAACAAGCTTGTGGGACTCGATCGACTACATTTTCCGTTTTGGTGACAATGAGTTATGCCCAATGTTAGAAGATTTTGCAGCAATTCTGAACATTCCTAGGAATGGAGACATCGTCATTCCTAGGTTTCACAATCGGTCTCGTCGTGAGCTGGGGAAGTTCTTCAAGCTCCATGGGCAGCTCAAGAGCCTTGTGGTCAATGAGGATTCTGGTCTCAACCTGAGAGGGGCTCTTTAAGTTTGCCAAACATTGTCTCTGTCAGAGGAGAGCTGGGTAAGGACTTTCGCTTTTATGATCTTTGGATGTTTTTTGTGTGAGACAAATGAAGATACCTATAGCTTCGAGGTTATCCCTGTGCTTGAACAAATGAGGGCATGAAGGTTTGTGGCTAGCATTTTCTTAGCTGAGACTCTGCTTTATCTTGATTCCATTAATGATGAGGACATTGTTCCGACTCGTGGGAGCAAGATACTTCTTCAGGTAAAGTCAATCATTCTCCTTACATCCTGGCATAATGCTTCTCACAACGCCACATTTTGCAGCTATGCTACAGGAGAAACTTGGCATTTATTCTACTCCTTTAGGGCATAAGTACAACCCTTCTCAGTACTTCAGCCAAAGTTTGGCGGATAGTGGATTTCGGGCTCGTTCAATTCGCAGCTGGCTTGCTCGTCTTTAAAGTTTTCCCACATATGACATTGTGTGGGTATGTCCTTGGTTGAACATCAATCGTGCCATTGTGAACATGGAGAATGACAGAGTCATCTTATTCGGATTTTCAGAGGTGACATTTTATTCTCCAAATCGTCTTAGGAGGCAGTATGGCTATGAACAGCGATTTCCCAACGACTTTCATGGCGTCTTTGGGACAATTAACAATGGCTTGGATGGGCGTACGGAGAAATTGTGGCACATCTGACTCGGGATTTCAACATCCAAGTCGACGCTCAATACTTATCATGGCTCTCAGAAATTCGTGTCTGTAGGGATTTGACATTGAAGAGGGAGATCACTGCAAGGTATAAGGAGGAAGTTTCGAGCTCCAATACTTAGAATAAATATGCAATCTGCAATGTAACGATTAGCTATGTGCAATGAAATAAATAACATTCGTTGTTCACTAATGCTACCATGATGTATTTTAACACTAAGATGCAATAAGACCAAAAAGGGGTTAGTTCAAAGAGATAGACTTTGGTAGTGGTATCTATCCTAATGGCCGCCAGTCATTGTCAGCAACCCTTTTCAGGTTTTTTTACTTACGTAACACTCATTCTTTGGTGTCTTAATTTTTACCCTGAAACCCTTTCTAGTCTCAGCAGACGTTACACGTGATAGTGCTTCTACTTGTCGGAGTTTATCGTATTAACAAACTCATTCCCATCGAGATCCATGATCTTAAAAGCTCCTTTGCGTAGTACTTTCTTAACCACAAATGGACCATCCCAATTTGACTGAAATTTTCCTCAAACACCAGTATGAGTCTTTCGCGCTTGCTTCAAGACCAAGTCTCCTGGCTTAAAGGGCTGACTTCCTTTCTTAACTTTGTGGTTGTATGATCGTGACATTCCTTGTTGATAAATTTGCAATCGCTCCAATGCTTCCAATCTCCTTTCATCAATCTGATTTAATTGCTCATATCTAATTCTAGCCCATTCATCTTCAGCAAGTCTTGGTTCTAAGAGGACTCTTAATGACTTAACTTTCAGCTCGGCAGGCATTATGGCTTCTGTACCGTATACCATCGAAAACAAAGAGTGACCCGTAGGAGTCTTTATGCTAGTGCGATATCCGCATAGTGCGTATGGAAGATGATCAGCCCAATCTCGGTAGGTAGCTACCATCTTTGATTGAATATTTTTTAGAGCTTTATTGGCTGCCTCAATTGCTCCATTAGCTTGAGGTCTATACGGGGAAGAGCAACGGTGCTAAATACAGTATTCTTCAACTTGATCTGCTCTACGTGTTAGTAAAGAACTCATCCCAAATAGGCGTGCCTCATATTCAGCTCCATTGTTGTGGTTTTGAAATCAAGCCTCTTTGATAATGGAATGATTTCACCTCGAGGGGTATGATGATGACTCCAAGGCCTGCACCTCGCGTGTTGAGGGCACCATCAAAATACATAGTCCACTTGCTAGCTTCTTGAGAGATGATAGCCAATTGCTCATCGGGGAAGTCTAAAATTTTGACTTAATCTGAATCAATGGGTTGATTAGCCAAGAATTCTGCTACTACACGTCCTTTTATGGCTTTTTGAGTAATGTACTAAATGTCGAATTTTGATAGGACCAATAGCCAATAGGACAGCTTTCCCACGAGTGATGGTGTTTGATAGAGATACCTCATGGGATCAACTTTGAAATAGCTTTGACACGATAAGATTGGAAGTAGTGTCTGAGCTTCTTGGTTAGCCAGACCATAGCAGCACATGTCTTTTCCACCAGTGAGTAACGATATTCGTACTCCAACAACTTCTTACTGAAGTAGTAGATGGCATATTCTTTCCCGTTGTCATGTTCTTGAGCTAAAATTACCCAACAGATGATTCTTCAATGGCGAGATAGAGGGTCAGTGGCTTTCCCGGAATGGATGGTTTCACGATAGGCGGATTTTGCAAGTAAGCCTTAATCTTTTTGAAGGCTTCTTGGCATTGATCATTCCACTCCAATGGTTGGTCTTTCTTTAACAGCTTAAAGATTGGCTCGCAAACTGTTGGGAAGAGCAATGAATTGGCTAACATACTGGAGAGATCCGAGGAAGCTGCATACTTCTTTCTCAGTTCTTGGCACTGGCATTTCTACGATGGCTTTGACTTTGTTGGGATCAATCTCAATCCCTCTTTGGACAGCTATGTGCCGCAATAACTTGCCTGAGGTCACACCAAAAACACACTTCTTCAGATTGAGTCGAAGATAGTACTTCTCGATTCACCTTAAGAATCTATCAAGAACTTCAGAATGTTTTTCTTTTGTAGGTGACTAAACAATCATGTCATCGAAGTAAACTACTACTTCCTTATGCATCATGTCATGAAGTAGAGTAGTTATAACGTCTTGATATCTTTCCCCAGCGTTCTGCAGTCCAAAAGGCATAACTCTGTAGCAATACGTCCCCCATTCTGTTATGAAGGTCATCTTAATTTTATCTTTGTCATTCATGATTACTTGATTATTCCCAAAGAATCCATCCATGAAAGAATACATTGCTACTCTAGCGATGCTATCAACCAATACATCCACATGTGGGAGCAGAAAATCATCTTTTGGGGTAGCCTTGTTTAGATCTCTGAAGTCGACACAGATTCTGACTCTTCCATCTTTCTTTGCAAAAAGCATAATATTTACCAACCAAGTAGGATACTCAACAACTTCTAAAAAGTTTGCCCTAATCTGCTTAGCAACTTCTTCTTTAACTTTTTCAGCCCATTCAGGTCGTAATCTCCTCACCTTCTGCTTGACAGGTCGAATGTTTAGATCAGTAGGAATTTGATGTTCCGTAATTTGTCGGTCCATGCCGGGCATATCTTCTTAGGACCAAGCGAAAGCCTTCACATGTTCCTTCAATACTTTTGTCAATTCTCTCTCTTGTTTGACAGACAACTCACTAGAAACAGATACCATTTTTTGGTCTATCACAGTGTTCAAGTTGATCTCTTTGGTCAATGCGTCTGTAATGCTAAAAATACAGGATGAATGCAATGAAGAACATGTAGAAATGTTAGTAAAAGCATCACATAAATAAGCTAAATCATTCATATTATTAGAGAGCAAGGGATTAGCTACAAAGTCCTCGTTAAATAGTGATGGTACATTGATTAGGAAATCCTCGCTGTTATTTTCATCACTAGTAGATACTTCATCATCAACCAAGAAAAATTCATCCTTAGATAGGGAGAGTTGGGCTATGCGAGCTACTTGCTTGAGACGGTCAACAACCTTCTCCTTGCCTTTCTCGATGTGGGTAGATGAAGGAGTGTTGACTAGTAGAGCCTTCCATAGGCTGGGGAGGGATCCTAAGGGGCTCCCCGGTGTAGGGCTCAATAGACATATATTCCACTGACAGGTCTTGCTGAGTGTATTGACTCAGAAATAGATCCACGAAGTAGCTACAAAAGTCTTTCTGGGATGGAGATAATCTTTTACACCATGTTTCAGCTTCCCCTTTGAGAGTGAGTTTGAAGAAGCCATTCCAGTGTTTGTCAGGCACATTTCTACCATTCATCTCATCAATAAACCTCACAAGATGTTCTCTTAGATCAGAAGGTCCATCATAGGCGAGATTTGCAGGAAGATCGGACATAATATCAGGTTGAGCTGCACGGGTAGCCACTTTCACTCAAACTTTAGACCATATGGATTTCTTACGATCATTACCACTTTTCCTGATGGTATTAACTTGAAAGGTAATTGGTTCAGTAGGCTCATGTGAGAAGTACCTGAGGAACGCCTTTTCCATTTCAAGCCATATCCACTTTTCCACCATGGTAAGGTTTCTCGTCCATTCCGGGATGGACTCCTCAAATGTTAAGAGGAAGAGACAAGGCCATCTTGCTCGATAAAAGTTCCACGAGAGAACAATGGTCATGAACTTGGCTAAATGGGCATGAGGATCAGTCATTCCGTCATATGCCATGTCTTTTAGCAGGTCGGTATCACATGGAAGAGCTTTGTTGTATTTTTCATATTCTTGATAGGCGAGGATCTATGGAAGAATAAAGTTGCCCAATCTTCTATTATCTTTGTGAGTCAGACTCTTGAGCAGTCTTTTCTTCAGGTTCCCAATAGCTTTCAAAAGGACATTCTTGCCCCAAATTTCCATTCATCAACTTAGTTTGTTGGAAGACGAATTCTTCAGAAATTTCACTGTTTATTTAGATTGCGTAAACCCTTCTTCTGGGTGGTGACCTTTGTTATATATCAGACTCTTCAGTAGAGACATATCTATCCATTCTGGGATCATATTCTGGATCGTCGATAGAATCATAAGAGGCAGGATCTACCAGCCCACTGTAGTTTGAAGAATCATCACTGTAAGAAATGGAATCATTGTCGTCTGAAGATGAGATAATTTCTACATACTCATCAGATGATGCCCTCCTTATAAAGTGATACCCTTCATTCCCTTAGCTACGAGAGAAAGAAGGTTTTGAATCCATTGGAACGATAGGTGTGGCTGGCTCATAAACTAGACTTGGCTCTCTTAGAGAATAATACATCATCAAGAAAGTTTCTTCGAGCAAATCCCAATTGGTTTTAAATTCTTCAGCGATAGAATTATACCACTCATACACTTCTCCCCTTATGTTGATTGAGAAATACCACAGGAAATCCTAACATGGCACTAATGCTGCATACATTAATTCTCGAAAGGTGGTAAGGAATCAGCTCGGACATGAGTTCCCCCAATAGCAAAGATGCTCTAGGAGGGCTAGAGTCATGGATTTGTGCGGCTGTTGCTGATTACCCATAAGAAACTTTTGAACACCCGATAGATTCATAGGCTCTGTTTGTTGATCGTCCTTGTTGAGCAACTGAACCAAGTTAATGACAAAGTCATCCTCATTAACATCTTGAGTCATCCGGTTGAAAGCAGCTTGTGTTTTTGAAGGAGTGGCGGAAGCTCTATTGGAACTTTAGGAGAATTCCTCTAGCATCTGGTTGGCAATATAATCCCAATCTTTCACTTGTTCTCCTGATAGCGAATAGTACCAACTGAGGGCCCTTTCTCATAGGAACCAAGGGATAACATTGGGGAATCTGTAAAGATTTATTACATGCTTGCAAACGAACGAGTACAACTTTAAAAGGAAGGCAAGAGCTGGCATCTCCCCATTAAACTTTAGATCTGGTGGAATAGCCAAATTGTTTAGATAGTTCTCAATCACCCTTCTGTATAGTCTGTAGGATTGTTATTTTCATCAAAGAGTTCATTGCAATCTTGAGAAGTGAACATGCTCTTTTCCTAAGTGAGCCACTTTTAGAGGGAATAAAGGAATTTTGCAATTCTTTCAAGAGCTTGGTCGAGGCGAATAGCTTTTCGTTTCCAACATTTCAAAGGGGAAAACACGAAGTCAACACTCGTGTCCCACTGATCTTGCCACACACAGTGATGATGATGTGTGAGAACTTGGACTTACTAAGAAATTCATCTTTCCTATGCTTCATAAGGCCTAAAAGGTACCTTGATTGACAGAAGTGGACTCAAGATATTTGAATAAAGGAGAGAAAGGCTTATTTGAGGCTTTGATAGGAGGCCAAGATTTATGGTAATTACTATTACCGGAGGGAACAGTCCCGTGGGGTCGATCATTTAGACATTATGCCACGCTGGGCAGGGGAATGGCTCATTATGGCCGGGAAAAATACATTATGCCGCATTGGGTAGGAAGGTGGCACGCTTTGGCCGAAAATAATACATTATGCCGCACTGGGCAGAAAGGTGGAACGCTATTGCCAGAAATAATATATTATGTCGCACTGGGCAGAAAAGTGGAACGCTATGGCCGGAAACAATACATTGTGCCACACTGGGCGTGATTGACTCTAGGGTTGAATTGATGGTCACCCATGGGGTGCCGTCATTATATTTGGAAAAGGGAAACTATAAATCATTTGAGGTGTTTTTTGGATTATTTGGGAAGTATCATCGGATGAAGGAACAATTGTCATGTCATTTGGGAAAAGTGAGAGGGTTTATTTCAATGGCTTGGGTAGTTTCATTATAATTGGGGATCAGGTAATCTGAGAGATGCCTTTACAATGGGGATTTGAAGGAACATTGATAATGGAAGGGGTCTGGGTCATCGAGGAAAGACCTTCTATGCCCCTACTTCGTCAAAGAAAGTCTTGGTTCTTCTATCAACCTAAGGTTCGAGGGACATTCCCTTATTTGGCCTTTTGAAGCATAGGTGTGAGCGGGCGAGATTTTTTATGACCGTTTCCAACATAATTCTTACTGATTTGGACCGAGCTGACCGATTGCTAGGGACTATGGAAAAATGATTTTGAATTAGGTTAAATTAAAAACTACCTCGAGCCTAAGCTCGGATTAAGTGTTGGAGTCGCCACCCGATTCAGCTCTATCGGGAATTTTATAAAACAGTGTCGATTAACCCTCTTGAAAGGACTCAGTAACACTTAACCAGAGATTAGGTCCAGACGACTTTCATATTTCTTCTATTCATGACAAACTAAAAGAAAGTGGGTTTATTTGCCTATAGTCTAGTTAGGATTTATGCATCGCGTTATTAGTCCATAATCTCAACCAAAAGATTTGTTTAGTTCAAGAATTTTAGTGAGGATAGGAATCCCAAACCCAAGAGTCCTACGTTTAAATGAGTTGTTATTTACAAACAAGAGCTTAACATTATTTTGCCTTTCAAAGGAAGTTCCCAGGAAATCGGTGGGGACAAGCCTCCTTAAAAACTAACCTCCTTAAGCTCTTATCACTTGGGTGACAGAACTTCTCTGAACGATGTTTGAGTTTTAAATTTAAGTATTATTAGATGATTACAAGGTATTTTGAGAGTTTTAGATGAATTAAATTTCTTTTACAAAGTAATTATACAACCTATAGACTTCTATAACAGTTAAAGTTCTTCTAAACCTAGAATTCTACTACAGGGCAGATCTGACTACTTTTCGTAATTCTATCCTAATTCATAGTAAAAAAATTCAAATGTTCTAGATAAGATTCCTAAGAGAAATATGAATCTATAAAAACTTATTTCACATGATTTGGATAAGAAAAAGTTGTTATTTCATGTGTTCGATTACAACTCAAATACAAAAGCAGGCATTCTCGATAGTTCATGTTCAACATGAAATTATAAACCCTAAATAAATCCAAATTGAGCTCATTTTATATGTATAGAAACCCTAATGAGTCTAGATTCACATGGTAGATTCGGATTTACAATCATATTTACAAAATTAAAGTTCTAACTATGAACAGCCCTAAAGGTCTAGTTTTCACATGCTGCAGTTAGGTCATTTTAATAAATTAATGAAATACTCTATACAACTCAGAAAATTATTAAACCAATGCCAAATTAATTGTTGATGAATCTCATTTAATATAGTCTTGATTCCAGGATGATTTAACAAAAGAAAGATATCAAAAATAGAAAGAAAAGTTTCGGCAGTTGGAAAAGTTACAGTTCCAGATTTTTGTTCTTCATTATTTAAGCTTAAATTCGTGTTGAACATGAAATTTAATCCATTCTAGGTTGTTTAATTTGACTTAAAACATGTTAATAACAGAAAGGAAGCATATGATTTTCAATTTGAGTCTCAGGTTTTACCTTGAAAATTGCTTTTTGGTTGAACGAACTTTGAAGGCGAAACTTTGTTCTTCCTTCAAATTCGTCCAATCTCGACCCAAACCTCCTTGCATCCAAACTAGAGCTAAGAAAAAGTGTTTGAGGGGATTTTTTGAATCTAAAACTGAAATAGGTTCGCTCCTAGTGGTTAAATTCGAGATAATTTAACCGGGCTTGAAGAAAAGGGAGGGCTTTGTGTTCTAGAGCTGAAGAACGCTTGAAGAACTTTTGATCTTTGATCGCAGAGAGAACTTAGAATGTTTCTGATGTTAATTGATGATTGTTGGTGAAGAATAAGGCTGTAGAGGGGGTATTTATAGGGTTGAATTCGTGGGGAAGGAGCCAGGATTTTGGAGAATCCGAATTAGACTCAAACAAGGCAAAAGAGTCCTTCCCGGACTCAAAATTCGAACACAGGCACCATGTGGGCTGCGCCTGTGTTCTCAGAGGCGCCGTGGTTGGGCGCCTGTGGGCAAAGAGGCGCTGCCATGGTGCCTGTGTTCTCACAGGCACCACAGTGGTGGCTCTCACGTGACAAGCACACGCCTGTCACGTGATAGGTGCCACAAGCGCGGTGCCATTTAGCCTCTGGGGGCCGAAATGGGCACGTTTCGGCCCGAAAGGCCCCGGTGCGACCCTAAACTGCTCTAAACCTCATTTTGAAGTTGAAATGGTTTTTTTTACTGAAATGTGAAAGTTTTGAAGGACGGGGAAATTTCATTCGAATCCTCATTCGGTTCGGGGAAATTCTGACATTTTCCGGATTCACGCGATTAAACGTTCGAATCTCCATTCAACTTTAGCAATAATTGTTTTTAGAGGTGAGGATACACAGTATCAGCTCATCATAGACTCTAGATGAAAATCCGATGCTCACAGTTTCCCCTCGGGTACAAAGTCTGTATAACTTGTGTTTACAGTTTGCAGTACACTATGGTGAGCATCCATGAGCTAGGGTGAGAAAACATACCTGCTCCCTGAGCTGATAGACGGGACTGTTTCCTCGAGCGAGTTTATCTCTTGATTGACAGTATTTGGACAAAAAATATTTTTGCCCCTTCGATCAAGGATAAACTAGCGAGTCCTGCTGTTGTTAACTATCCGTTTTTTGAATTTTAACTGACTAGGGAGAGACTAAATATCCATTTAGGAACTTTTAACCGACTAATGGATTCAATGAATCAACTAATCCATTTAGGATTTTTACTTGCAAGGTTAACAATCAATTTAAGATTTTTTTAACCAACTAATCCATTTAGGATTTTTAATTTGTAAGGTTAACTATCTATTTAAGATTTTTAACCAACTAATCCATTTAGGATTTTTAATTTATAAGTTTAACTATCTGTTTGAGATTTTTAACCAACTAATCAATTTATGATTTTAAATTTGTAAGGTTAACTATCTATTTAAGATTTTTAACCAACTAATCCATTTAGGATTTTTACTTTGCAAGGTTAACTATCTATTTAAGATTTTTAACCAACTGATCCATTTAGGATTTTAAATTTACAAGGTTAACTATCTATTTAAGATTTTTAACCAACTAATTAGTTTTGCAAATTTTGCTAAAAAATTAGAATAAGAGTTTAGTTATGGCAATAATTTATAAATTGTAGTAAAAATTTGAAATTTGAAAGTGTGGTGGGGTCCCACCATTTCTTTCTCTTTTCCTTCTTCCTCCTCTTTTCTTCATTTCTCTATTTTCTTCTTTTCTCCCTATCTCCTTTTCTCTAGCTTCTCTCTAGAAAATTTCTCTTTTTCGGGATGTTGAAGAAGGATGGACGCTCTACACACATGCCCAATGTCCCTTCCAATGACTTAGAGTGTTGTCGGGATGGAAGCAATATCAATTTCCTTCCTGTTGGCCCGACTTAGGGTTTGGCTCCAAACTCTACTTACAAGGGCTTGCCTTTCAATGCTTTTTCACCTCCGGTGTTGGATTCCGACTCTCATTTAGCCTTCAAAGAGGTTAGCTCACTTCCTTCTTTATCAATTTGGTCTCATTTCTTTAACTTGATTGATTAGGTGTTCTTGGGCATTCTGGGTTTTAGAATGGATTCTTTATGATTTTGATGCATTTTTTAGTGTTTGATGCATGGATCTTATGTTTTTTATGGCCTAAAATGAATTAATAGCTTTATTTCAAGGATAGAAGCCCGAAAAATGGGCCAAAATTAGCCTGGAGGGGGTGGAGGCCGAGCCTCCAACCGCGACAGGCGTCGTGGGTGGCGGCGCCTATCTTGAGACAGGCGCCATACGGCGCGTGGCTGCCGAGACACGCCCCACCGCCGCGTCTATCTTCTGACAGGCGCGGCGCCCGTGGCTCCCATCGGCTCCCTGCGGCGTTTTTTCGTTTCTTTTATTTCACCATAATGTATACCTATCGTAATTTGGGCTATTCCTGAGATTGTGTTTTGGTTTTCCTGTAGGCATTTTTGAGACGCGGTGTTGGGTCTTTGTCTAAGGCTCGGACTTGGTGGGAGTTTCTCACAGAGGCTAGTAAGGCCTTCATTCATGATTTAGGTTGGAGTGATATTATGTTGAGTTTTGCAGATGTTCCTCACCTACCGACCGATGCTTTCGTTGCTTTACTTGACAAGTGGTCCGATACGACCCATACTTTCCACCTTATTATTGGAGAGTGCACTATCATTCCTTTGGACTTTGTCTCGATTACCAGGCTTCCTTGGGATGGAGATGTCATTGAGTTCAACGCGCTTCCTTCTCACGTTCCTCATGGGACGCAGTACTGCACTGGCCTAGTGGAGATTGGTTTACTGGACCAAAAAATCTCTTATGAGCGACTGAAGACTTATTGGATGAATTATTCTAGTACTGATGATGAGACGAGAAAGCAGAAGGTTAGAGCTTTCCTTCTGTGTGCACTTTCTTCTTTGTATTTCCCATGGAGGAGTAGCTCGACGGACTTGGGCCTGTTGGAGACTCTGAGAGATCTGAGGAGGAGCCGATCATGGAATTGGGCTAGAGATGCTCTTCGGTAGTTGTACTATGCTCTGGATATGTGTGTGACGGCTCGGTATTGGGATTTCTTTAGTTCACCACTAGTGTGAATACTCGATTTTCCGGCTCCAAAAGTCAGTCGAAGTACACAACGCAGCACTGGTAAAAGTCTTCGGAAGCATGCCAACATACCACACAAAATGTCCGCGACGGAACGAGGATCATAGAAATGATCTCAGAATAATTTTCAGAGGTCTGAAACTCCTGAAAATCGTGAAAAAGTGAAATATTGCACCGAACTTGTGCGTCCAGCCAGGCGACGGTTCCGGCCTAAACGCGCCGGGCATGGCGCCCAGGTGCTGGCCATGACGTCCCGGCGCCAGCCGCGGTGACCAAGCGCTGGCGGCACTCTTGAGCCGGCCGTAGTGGCCCGACGCCAGCCGCGGCGGCTGAGCGCCGCGGTGACCTAACGCCGGCCATAGCGGTCCGGTGCCAGCCGTGGCGAGCCGGTGCCAGCCCCGGCCCCTCCGCGCTGTCCCTGGTGACTGTGCGCCGGGGACGCGTTTTCTACCTCCTTTTTCGATTT
>CAOJBJ015830188.1:0-10240 GCA_948291685.1 Euphorbia celastroides | reverse complement strand
TCCTCAAATCCAGATTAATTCAATTAAACTATAGTTTAAGTTAAAATTTAATCGGGCAGCAATTCAAATTCAATACAAAATTAAAGACTCTAGTCGACAGACAGAAAGCTTCGAAAGGATCGAATAAGGACTTAGAGAGAGAAAAGGCTAGTGCTCCGAATAGCCGGGGTCCCGAATACTGAGAATCAGGAGTCAATTTATAGGCTCGAGGATCGAGAGAAGGGGGCAAAATTCAGCCTCCCGGCGCCCGTGCGCCCCGCTCCGGCGCGCGTGCGTCTCTCCGAGAGCGGGGATGGCTGACTGAAAACATTCTTCTGGTGCAATTTTTCGTGATTTTCGGGAGTTTCGGACTTCTGAAAAATAATCTGAGATCAGTTCTGTGACCCTTGTTCCGTTGCGGACGTTTTGAGTGGTTTATTGGCATGCTTCTGGAAACTTTTACCGGAGCTGCGTTGTGTACTTCGACTGACTTTTGGAGCCGGAAAATCGAGTATTCACAATGCCTTGCTTAGCATGCTGGATAATCCGAATCCCACTAGGATTCGTTTATGTTTCCTTTCCTCTTTAGGTTATAGAATTCTTCCCCAATTAGGATTCTTCCTAATTGGCTGCAAAGTTCGAATCCCCTAATGATTCGGGATATATTTTCCTTATTAGATAAGGAATTCAAACATACTGGGTGTTATCTCGTTAATCCGGCTCAAGCACTTATCCCTCAGGCAACCCCACTGAGCCGGTTACTATGCTTGTTTTAACCCACGAAAAAGATCTCCCAGGCTGTAGCTTTCACTTGGGTGATTGACGTGGTTTTGCTTTTTAGGCGACAACATGACCATCATTGGTCTCTAGTCAATTTTGTTGATAATGTTATCAGAAGTCCCCCCATAAGTGTTGAAGATGCTTTAGCGCTTCATTTTTCGTTATCCACCTCAAATTTTCCACCACGAAAGTAACCCTTTAATGAAACGGTGAGTTTTGATGAATCTTCTCAGTGAAGCTTGCGACGCTTGAGTTGATTTGATCTCTACCGTTGATCTCATCAACTGTCAAATCGTTACATCGATACTAGACACGTGGCGATCCTTGTCAGTTCTCTCCTATTTAAGTCACCTTTCTCCCTCATTTCAACATTTTCCAACTACTCAAACCCCGATCATCCTCCTCCAATGAAATTTCTTCCACCGATGAGAACTTCTCTAGTGCTTCCCCTGTCACCTTTAACCTTTCGCAACCTTTACGTCCATCTTTGCAAACACAGGTAACTTTTTCTCCATGCTAATCTCGTTGTTAACTTTTAATTTCTGGGTTTGGTTTTTGTAGAAGATGAACTGTCATTTTGCATTTGAACATTGCTCCAACGTAGCTTTTTTGAAAATTTTGATTTTTTGAAACTTTGATCTTCCTTTTGCAAATGGTATTGAATTTTCATGTTTGTATGAAAACCCTAGGTAGTAGTCCCTCCCGGCTGAATATAGGCTTAGGATCTTTAGATCTTAGATGTACCTTCTCATGTAAAGTTTATTTTCGGACGGTATCATGGGTATCGATTTTGTCGATCTTTCATCCGAATCTTCCTCATCATCATCATCCAGTGATGAATGTTGCTTTTTATATGAGAAAATGAAGCTTTTAAATGTGAAGCCTTTGAAAACGTTTGACCCTTCTAACCGTCTCAATACCTCTAGGTCTTACAATTCAGCCGGTGAGAGGATCTATAGACATAATCTAAACTGTAAATTTTCTCACTGTAAATATTTTACTCCGAGACCGATGATTCTTCAAGCATCCAAAGCATGATTATCATTTACCAATAACCGCATATTCATGGATTCCGCCTCAAACGCGCATCGAGAAGAAAAATGGTGATTGACACTATCAATGTGCATCAGTTTTTGGATGAAGACCCGAACAAATTGCAAAAAGAGATAGAGAAAGAAAAAGAGAGGAAGCTCACCCCTCGTGTTGACGAAATGATATCTACCATGTGACTCAACAACCTTCAAACAGATACAACGATCTTTGAATGGCTACGAAACTGTGAGTATCGCATTCCCGAGGAGCATGAACGAGGGAATGACGCTCCAGATGGGTGGTTTAGAATTTATAAAATTCACGTTTGGAGAGAATTCTGATACCCACTTCTAGAAGGCATTTACGACCTGCTACGGTATTGGAACACCTGTCTGGCTCAAATCCACCCAAATACGTGGACTGACATAGTGGGCCGTTATATGTTATGCCTAGGTTTTGACCGCCCTTTCAACACCCACTTTTTCAAACACCTAGGTAGCGTGAAGCTTAATAAAGACGAAGACCATGTGCACTTCCAGGGAAGGCGAAGATACTTTTACTATTTTGCTAACCGCGTTCAGTCGTTGAAGCACTGGAAACTAGACTTTTATAACATCAAAGTCAATCCCGAGTATCGTGTATTTCTGACTCAGTGGAGACCTCGTACGCCAGAAATTGTCCCGTTCAAACATCCCAAATGGGAAACCCACAAAACGGTTTTGCTATTTTACTTGCTCCAACAGCGCAAATGGGCTTGGTCTACTGCGTCAAATGCTTTTCTTAATAGACAACCACTTATTCATTTTGACTCGGAAAGCCGAAAGATTTCTTATTTAGGAGAACTATCATTCAAAAGGTATTTTCTCGATGCTTATCTTTCCTTTGCTTTCTACTTTAGCTTTCACAGAATGGTGAATATTGGAAGCAAGGTCAATGTTGTATTCCAGAAGAAAATTCAAAAAGACATTGCTCCAGCCGGCAACATGGATACCACAACTAACAATGTGGTTGATGAAATAATGCAGCTATACACGGCAACAAAGGGACGGGCCAGACCCGAAAACGCATGAATGATTCTAGCTCAAGTGGTGCCTCCAAACGAACCAAGGACAAGGGGAAGGTAATTTGTAACACTATAGCTTTGACATGGTATTTATTCTTATATGATTCCTAACCTATTATATATTAAGATATTGAGCTGGAGAATATTGACAACCAGCTGGTTGATGATATTCCCATTCCAATTGTCAGCGAGGCGGTTTCCCCCACCAGCAAACTCAAAGAAGCAAAAAAGGAGTTGTCCGGCTCAACCGAGAGCATTACCAGTGACGCTCTTTATACTGCTCTCAAATCAACTCTTCCCTTACCTACCGAGCGTACATGTTTGAAATCTACTCATTTGAAAGAGTTTTCGAGGAGTATGGTTGATAGGTATCTAATGGTAAGATTTTATAGCTCATATTATACTTGCACTTATGTTGTTTGCCAATATATCTTATATATTGAATTGATTGCAGTCATTGTCCGACACTCTTAAGGCCCTTTCGTTTATATTTTACATTTCAGAATATTTAAACAATTTTGTCTCTCCTTCGACTGTTATGTATTATTTGCCCTTTTCGTGGTATAATTTATGCAGTATACTTTATTTTTTTGTTTGCATTTTGAATGCAGAATTTTCATCCATATGCTATGCTAATTACGCTATTTGTTGCCGCCTGAAAATAACTCAAGACGTAGCTTTTAGCTATTTTAGCTTTAATAACTTGAGCAAATTAACTATTGTATCATAGCCACTTGCTATATGAACGCTTTTTTGTATGTTGGGATCTTAGGCCCTGTGAGTACGTATCATAGCTAAATGTTATATTAATATTATGCTAACAGCCTTGCGCCGTCTGAATGCTTCATAATCTTTCGCTATTTCATAACTTAGCATTGTTTTATTGATTCATAGCCTTCATGCTATTTTCGTTTTTAGTTAGGCCTTGCGCCTTTTTTGTTTTCAATCAGCTTATAGCCTTATTCTATTTTTATTAATCATGGCCTTTCACCATTGCTTTTATGATTCAGCCTTTCGTTGTGGAGATATATTCATAGCCTTACACTATTGCTTTTATGATTCAGCCTTTTGCTGTGCGAGATATATTCATAGCCTTACGCTATTGCTTGAATTAGGCCTTGCACCTTTACTATTACTATTTTATCTATCACCGGTTGAATTTTATTCAAAAGTATTGATGAAACAGAACTTTTATTAATAATTCGAAGGTTGAATACAAAAGATTTCCTACCTTCTACTGGTGCCGCCTCGTTAAAACCTCCTAGTAATAAAAAAACCCAGTAGGAAAAAAGACTACTAGCAGGAAAACGAGTACAAAACGTTTTACATAAATCAAGGTTTTGGAAAAAAGTATGGACGCAGATTAGCAATGTTTCACGTCCTTGGAAGCTCTTTTTAAGCTTGGAGTGCCTAACTTGTAGGTTGTGGGGTCTAAGACTTTTGAAACCAAATAGGGACCTTCCCAGTTTGATCCAAATTTGCCTTTTCCCTCTCTGGTCTGTGAAGCGTTAGAGTCCTTCAAAGCGAAATCCCTAACTTTCAGGCGGATTTCTCGAGCCTTCCTGTTGTGGTATCTTGCTATTCTTACCTTATAGGCTGCCATGAGTACACTTGCTCGTTCCCTCCTTTCATCGGAGCTATCAAGGTGATATCTCAAGTTGATATCATTGTCTTTCTCGCTGTAGTACTGAATTCGGTCTGAGGGTGCTCCAATGTCAACTAGGATTACCACCTTAACTCCATATACTAATGAGAATGGTGTTTCTCCTGTTGCTGTGCACGACGTAGTTCGATAGGCTCATAAGACATTGATCAATTCATCAGGCCAAGCTTCCTTCTTCTCCATCACCCACTTCTTCAAACCTTACACGATCATTCATTAGTCACCTCCGTTTGCCCATTGGTTTAAGGATGGGCTACTGAAGAGAACCCGTTATCTATCTTCAATCTCTCACAAAACTCAAGGAACTTTGCTGATGTGAACTGAGTGTCGTTGTCCGACACAATCCTGTGGGGGATTCCAAATCACGAGATGATATTGCTTTGCACAAAATCGATAATTCTCTCCAAGGTAATCACACTTAGCGCTTCCGCCTCAACCCACTTTGTGAAGTGGTCGATTGCTACAACGATGAACTTTCTTTACCTGGAGGCCTCAAACATTGGCCCCACTATGTCTATTCCCCACTACATGAACGGCCAGCCAGTTTTGAGAGGCTTTTGTAAGGCTTTTGGGATATATATCTTCCTAGAGTGTAGCTGGCATTGGTGACACTGTTGCACGTAGTCATCAACATCTGCTTTCATTGTTTCCTAATGAAAACCTGCCAAGCTAGCCCTCCTCAGCAATGTGTCAGCCACCTGATGGGAACCACAATCTCCTTCGTGTATTCTTCCAAAATCTTCTTTCCCGGTGTCCTGTCAACACACCTAAGCCAAGAGTTAGCGTAACTCTTCTTGTATAGCTTGTCTCTTATCATAGCAAAGCGCATCGACTTCCTGCTAATCTTTGTCGCCTCAAACTTATCTTCCGGCAGAATATCACTGCACAAGTAATTAACGATTGGAAATCTCCAATCATTCTCTTCAAACTGAATCGTGAGGACCTCTCCAACCTCGTGTGCCAGATTTGGAGAACTTCATACGGGCAGTTTAGCTTTTTCCAATCTTCTTTACTTACTACTTTCTTTGCCAATGCATCTGCTTTGACATTTTCAGCTCCAGGTATGTTCTCTACTTTCCAATCGGCTCCTTTTGCTTCCAGTTTTTTCTATTAAGGTGAACACTTTAGATAGGTATTTTGCCATGCTTGGTTCCTTTATTTCGTAGCATCTATTGGAAACCAAATTTGAGTCACTTTTAAATCACACCTTATCGGGAGCTACTTCTAGTGCTAACTCCATCCCCTTAATTACTGCCTCATATTCTGCTGCATTATTTGTTAGCAAAAAACCCAACTTTGCCACGTATGCGAGTCTAATTTTTTCCGTACCCACTATATATACTCCTTACTCGGCTCCATCCTGTCCAGAGGCTCCATCCACATAAATCATCCAAGTTTTCAATTTCACTGTCACTTCCGGCTCAAGCCCCACAAATTTAGTAACAAAATCAACCAAGATTTGAGCCTTTAGTGCTTGTCTCCCCTCGAAACGCAGATCAAATTCGCTTAAGCGGATTTCCCATTCTGCTAATCTTCTAGACGTCTCTGGCCTTTGGTGCACCTTTTTTAGTGGGTAACTAGTTCGTACTACAATTGTGTGGGCCTGAAAATAAGGCCTGAGTCTTGTTGAAGAGTGAACCAACATCAAAGCCATTTTTTTAATCTTCAGGTATCTCAACTCTGTGTTTCTTAACTCTTTACTGGTATAATAAACATGGAATTGCTGCTGATCATCTTCTCGTACCAGAACAGTCCCAACCGCCTCATCTGTTACCGCTAGATAAAGATACAGTGTTTCTCCCTACAGAGGTGGACTTAGCAAAGGTGGGCTGGATAAGTTCCTCTTGATATCTTCAAATGCTGATTGGCAAGCTTCATCCCAGCTAAACTTGTGATCATTCTTGATTACCTTATAAAAAGGCATGCATCACTTTGCAGAAAATGAAATGAATCTCTTAAGGGCATTGAGACGTCCGTTTAACCTCTGCACTTCATTCAATTTCTTAGGCGGCTTCATGTCTAGTATTGCTTTGATCTTCTCCAGATTGGCTTCTATATCACGCTCCAAGATCATGAACCCAAGAAATTTTCCCCTTCTTACACCAAAAGCACATTTCTCCGGATTAAGCTTGAGGTGGTAGAGATTCAATCGCTGAAAAACCTTGTTGATGTCCTTCGTGTGTGTTGCCTCAGACTTGCTTTTAATGATCATGTCATCGATATACACTTCTACGGATTCACCTATCTCTTCCTTGAACATCTCATTTACCAGTCTTTGGTAAGTTGTTCCAGCATTCTTCAATCCAAAAGGCATTACCGTGTAACAATATGTACCTCTTGGAGTTATAAAGGAAGTCTTCTCCTCATCATCTCCATACATGGGTATTTGGTGAAACCCTACCTTTATGTCAAAGAAAGAGAAGATTGCATATCCAGCAATTGAATCAACCAATTCATCTATACTCGAGAGTGGGTAACTTTCTTTTGGTGTTGCTTTGTTGAGATCCATGAAATCTACACACATACGATACGCTCCTGATGGCTTCTTGACCAGTACAACATGGCAATCCAGTCTGGGTAATTTACTTCTCGGATGTGGCCCAAACGAAGTAGCTTATCTACTTCCTCTTCAATCGCTTTTTGTCTATCAGGTGCAAACTTTTGCTTTTTCTGTTTGACCGGGTTGGAATTCGGCTCAAGGTTTATACTGTGTTTCATCACCTCAGGCCTAAGTCCTTCCATGTCATCTTCGGTCCATGAGAAATTATCTTGTTGTTGTACCAGTATGCTCTTTATCTCATGTTTTATTCCTTCATCTAAATATTTTGAAATCTTCAGCTCTATATCCGTGGCCACCAAGAATACTTCCAACTTATCAACCGGCTCAGATCTACCGATTTCTTCACCTTCTTCCTCCTCTAACACTTATTTGCCTTTTTCTCCTCTGCTTGAAAGGGACGCCAAGTATACCTGTTGTTCCTTGCTTGGATTACCAACCGCCACTACTACCCTATCTTTAGTTGGTATTTGAAGTACCATGTAAAGGGGGGAGATTGAGGCGGCAGAAGCGCACAAAAAGGGTCTGTCAAGGATAATATTGTAGTAGTATCCAAATCTGATATTGTGAACTCCAGCTCCGCACGATACTCGTGTTTGTAGTCTCCGATCACAGTATCCATCCTTACATCGCCAAGAGAATTCCCAGCAAATTCCCCTACTCCGACAATTGGGAAATCAATGGTTGGACTCGACTCGGGTGAACTCCCAACTTATCGAATACCGGTTTGTAGATCATTTTCACAGAACTTCTAGTGTCAATTATTATCTTTGTCACCAAATAACCTTCAATTATGGCCTCTATGACAAGTGGATCAGCATGTGGCTGGCTCACCATAGTCACCTTTCGACATTATGCATTGAGCTTAGAATCATCAGTGTATGGTGGAATGACACTTCTAGAGCTCATCGCCTTCTTTTGAGGCGGTTCAAATTCTGGTCCACCCGCAATCACCAAAATTTTTCCCTTGTACTATTTTTTCTTCGAGCCCTCTCCATCAACTTTATCTTCCTCTGTGCGAGGTGCCTTAGCCGCCTCTTTGCTTATACCTTTGATAAACTGGCTGAATTTTCCTTCATTGATCAAGGCATAAACCATGTCTGCCAACAGCTTACAATTATTTATGTGGTGTCGTTTGGATCTATGGAATTCACAATATCTCTCTTTATCTGATCCGAGCACCACACCGTTTGGGATTTTTGGAAACTTGATATTCTTCCACTCCGGAATTTGCTTTATTACGAGCAAAATCCAGCTCAACGGTGCATTGAGTTGAGGGCGATCCGAGTGGTTGTTCTCAAATCGCGGTCTACTTCTTCCAAAAGCTGTCGACGGGTTATGTTGGCCCTAATTTCTCCTTCTGTCATCGTGACGAGGATTCTCCCGTTCTTCCTTCCTTCTCTTTTGCAGGTTCAACTCATCAATTTCCATCAAACTATTAGCTATGCTGATAAGTTGAGTCATCTCAGTCGGTCTTCTTGCTATTATCTCATTCTACAGCTTCTCACTTCTCGTTCCTCTCACCATAGCTTCTTTTGTAGTATTGAAATCCAAATCTCGAACATTAAGCGCGACTTCATTAAAACGCCAAATGAAGTCCCTCAATGATTCATCCGGTCCTTACACGATTTCATGGAACTATCTGTTAACCAAACCAGCAGGTGCCTAACCCATAAAATGCTTACAAAACTTCTCGTTGAGATCATCCCAGCTCTTAATAGATTCAGGTGACAATCTACTGTACCAAGCTACCGCTGGGCCACCCAAAGAACAACAAAACCATCTACACTTATAAGCCTCATTCGCGCTAGCAATATCCATCCTGTTGGGGTAGTCGGTAATATGAAAATAAGGGTCCGTTTTACCGTCATTCTCTTTAAACGGGAGAGTAAACGTAAGCCTAGGCAAAGGGATCTCCATAATTTCCAGGGAGAATGGCTACATTCCTTTTTCCCTATGTGGTTGTTGATAGGGAACAACAAATTTCCTCAACCCCTTCTCCAAGTGCTTGTTTAGGTATTGCTCAAATTTGGCTTCCGATATCTCTCCATCCCGGCTCAAATCTTGCTGGGGGTGCTGTGACACTGGAACTGTTGATTGAGGCGTCACAACCCTAGGATTGTTCTGATATCCTCCCTGTTGCATGAGCCCAATCAGCCCTTGCAACTTTGCAAGCTGATCTGACGTGAAATTACTAAAAAGGACCTGTAGCACTGTTTGACCAACTCCGGTGGGACCAGCTGTGTTCTCTCTCAGGTAGGATTGAGTTGAAACATCATTCACTGTGGCTAGGGCAGGTAATTGGGACGGTCTCTGACCTAGTAATTGAGATGGTATTTGAGTCGGTAGTTGTCTTGGTAGAACATGCATAGACAACGTAGCCTGAGATGCTTGGCTCCTCTGAAAGCTAGAGGCACTGGGAAAACCCAATGACTCAAACTCATTCATCAAGTTTCTATTGGTTGAATGTCCCAAAAAGGGCGCGGGTTGTCTACCTAGAGGTACATACCGCTGCACAGCTGCATGATACCTTTGGAGAGAGTTGCGGAGTTCATTCTGCTCCTCTGGCGTTATGCCATACTTGTTTGACAAATTCACTAGAGGATCAAGGGCTTCCACCAAAACTGCTTGTGGGGTCCGAAAAGTGGAGGCCGCAATTGAATTTGCCAAGGTGGCTGTGGTGGTCACAACCGCGCTTGAGATCACAACTAGTTGGTTGCTGGTGTTTGGGATGTCCGTCTAGGAGTTTTCACCATTGGTGGTGGCTGCCACCCCAATAGCGGGAAAAGGATTGATTTCCGATATGGTAAAAAATCGAGAGAGAGCAATCAAATACTATTTTTCAAAAGTTTCGAAAAGTCTGGTGAAGCTAAAATTCGCTTTTGTAACAGAAATTAACTCCATGCTCACCGCACAAATTGATAACTAGACACCAAACCTTGATCTCCAGCTAGTCTTCTTGGAACTCCAGCCGCCGTTGTCACATGAAAACACCAAGGATTAGGTTCGGGGGTGCCCTTTGAGGGGCTCTCCGATGCCTAAGTCAGTAAAGAATTTAAGAGAATAATTTGACAGAATAATGGCTAGGGTTCCGGAAATCACATACCTTTGGACTTAGGGCTTTGGGGTATTTATAGGCAATATGCCTTGCTTAGCACGCCGTATA
>CAOJBJ015824757.1:0-12177 GCA_948291685.1 Euphorbia celastroides | reverse complement strand
ATGGTGACAGGTTGCAAGATGTAGTACACAGTGAGAAACGCCTGTATTTGGTTTTTGAGTATCTTGACTTGGATTTGAAGAAGCACATGGATTCTTGTCCTGAATTTTCCAAGGATCCTCGTTTGGTTAAAGTAATCTTCTATTTTCTTGAGATTTCTTTTCTTTTAGCCCTTTGCGTGCTATATTAGATGATCAGCTTTCAGGATAGCGACAAAGATTCTTGAAATGGTGGATTTAAATTCCCGCTTTCATGTCTTTTGTGCTGTGTCATACTTATGCTATCTGTTTGTTTCATCCTCTGTGTCTCTTACATTGTTGGTTCCTGTAATAGTCAACTTGAATACATTTTTACCTACCTGTTGCTTCTGGAGTTTCAAAACAATTACTTCAACTCATGGCTGAACATTCATGAATTCTCTTTCATTGCAGACGTTCCTTTATCAAATTCTTCGTGGGATAGCTTATTGCCATTCTCATAGAGTTCTTCATCGTGATCTGAAACCACAAAATTTACTTATTGATCGCCGGACCAATGCTTTGAAGCTTGCAGATTTTGGACTTGCCAGGGCATTTGGCATACCTGTTAGGACCTTCACACACGAGGTATCCATATCTACTAGATATGGTTTCATGCTGATGCCTGCCATATGAAAAATATACTGGTGCTGTAAATCTATGCTCTTCATTCTGAGATTGAATGTTCCTTTTTGTATCATTGCTTGGGGATGAATTTATTATGTTTGCAATGTTATTTGGATTTTGGTCTGATTGAAGGAAGAATTGGGGGTAATGGGAGGCCGCTAGGCATACATATAAGTCCCATTTTGCATCTTGTCTTAGGCTTTGTGAGTTGTAGATTGTTGAATCTGTAATATGGTTCTATCTATGCAAAAGTTATATATTGATTCTGTCTGCATTGAAATTTGTGGAAATATTGTTCTGGTTTTCACTGATGATTAAATCCTATTTAAATGTCATTTGCATTCATAATTTATGAACAGGCCACATATTTCTGCTTTTATTTCTTATTATTAACTCTAAAGATGAATGAAGTTGACAGCTTCCCTCCCTCATCTCTTCTCCTTTTAGTAGGTAATAGTAGTGAGCATGGCATGTTTGTTTTGCTAGCAACGGTTTAATGCTTTTTTGATTTCCACTCTGTACTCACTGAGTCTACCTTTAGGTGGTAACATTGTGGTATAGAGCGCCAGAGATTCTTCTTGGATCTCGACATTACTCAACTCCAGTAGATGTGTGGTCAGTCGGGTGTATATTTGCTGAGATGGTGAACCAGCGGCCATTGTTTCCTGGGGACTCCGAGATTGATGAATTGTTCAGGATTTTCAGGTTTTATGCCTTCACTATAATGATGCTTTTTAGAGTTGAATAGGTCAATTTTGTTCTAAAGTGTGGTTATAATGCATCATCTAGTTCCAAAATTGAAAATACTAGATCTTATGAATTGAGCTCCTTATTTATGTCTGTGTCTTGTTGAGAATGATAGCTGCTGAATCTTAGATCTTTCATTTTAAGTTAAATTTTGTTTGGACGAGGAGAAGGGTATGGGTTTATCCTCCATCTTTGGGGTATGATATTTCGTTGTAAGACTGTACGTCCATAAATATCCTTCTAAATGGTTCACTCATTTTATTTTTTATTATTTTAGTTTAGAAAACTTCAAATGTTGTTTTTGTAAGACATTGGTTTGCAAGCTTTACTAGAAGCTTCAAATTGCGGTTGCATTCTCTCTCTAAAATCTGAAGGTTTGGTATGAAATATTTTGTGTCACTAAATAATATATTCTCAATATTTTTTTTAAAATACAGAATCATGGGAACTCCAAATGAGGAGATATGGCCCGGGGTGACTTCTTTACCTGATTTCAAGTCTGCTTTCCCTAAGTGGCCACCTAAGGTCTTGATCTTCATTTTTGATATTGTAATAACAAGTTTTGTCCTTCTTAGCATCTCTTTCTAACTTCGCGTTTGCAACTCTTATGTAATGGTTTTCTGGCAGGATTTGGCAAGCGTAGTTCCAACCCTTGATTCTGCTGGCATTGACCTTCTTAAAGTAAGTTCAGGTTTTCTAATTACAGTTGCATCATATATCTATCTTCTGTACCTGCTGACATCCTTTAATACCTAATTGGTTTGTGGGATTGATATTTGAATTGATAACTGCTTAAATTTTACTGCCCGATGGCTTACCCGAAACAATGGAAGTGTCTCATGTCTAACTTGAATCCTTGTCTTGTGCTTTACTGTTTTTCAAACGAACCAGAAAATGCTGTGCTTGGATCCTGCAAAAAGAATCACTGCCAGGACTGCGCTGGAGCATGAATACTTTAAGGATATCGGTTTTGTTCCCTAGTCGTGTTTAAATCCCTATAATATTGTGCAGTGCTTTCGGTAGATTTTTAATGTGTGCAAGACCTGAATGTTCTGTCCTACTTACTACCCTTTCTGGTTTTGAAGTGCTTATTTGCTGGAAATTTATTTGCATTCAGTCAGCCTTTGCATAGAGTGGAGTGCTTTTCTTTTCTTTGTTTTGCTGTATTAGATACTTAAACACTTCCTATGGAAATGAATATCGGTTTCTTTTTTTGTTTACATCTTAATTTTGTTCTAATGCTAAAACTGTTGAAATAGATTCTAAATGCACCATAGTAAGATAGTGTTTGTTAATTTTGAAATTTAATGATTAACTGTTTGTGATAGCTTGTAATTTTCACTGTTCAGTTATGAACTTGAATATTTACTCGACATAAAATATTGTATAATTATGACCTCTAAAGATGATGAAAAATTAACCAATAGATTTTTATAATCTCATCACTTATCAGTGTAAGTTTAGCTTATCATTAAAAAATTGAACATTTTGTACGTGTTTTTGTCCAACGGTGAGAACGTCGAGTGTCATACAAATAATGAGATTGTAAAGAAAACTTCACAGTAATAAAAATGAAAATGAAAATGGAACTGTAAAATTGAAGGAAAAAAAATGAAATCAAAGTAAAGCCTTATAAGATACCCTTATCAGATTTACACTTCTTATAACTACGATGCTCTTGAAAATCAATTTTCTAAAAAAAAAATAGAGCAGTTCATTTCAAATGCAACGAATTAAATAGAACTGATCAATACTTAGAATTTCGATAAGGGTTAATTCGTTGCAAATAAATGATTTCAATTTCATTAAAATGGTTTCTGAAGTTATCGATGTATTACATTTATCTAAATTTAATCGATGTTACTTATCTTAAAAAGAAAGAAATGGAAGGGACCTAATGGCTCCAACTTTTTGTAATATTTACGCGGCTAAGAAAACAAACTGCGTAACGGATAGAACGCGGGAACTTCCCGAGTAAAAATCAGTCACCGTCCCACGTGTCTTGTCAACTACAAATAACCTCTCTGCTCGCGCGTCAACTTCACGCTCCTCTCTTCTCCAACCAAGCACGATCAGAGTTGTTCATTTCTCCTCCGTTTCCCCCTGCCTTTTCCTTTCAACATCAATCTATGGCCTCTCAAAACCCTAATTCGAAGCCTTCCCTTTATCCACAAGTAAACCAATCCAACCCTGATGCCTCTTCTTCCAGCTTCTCAAACCCTAATAGCAAATCCTCTTCCAATCTTTACCCTACCCTTGACATGCGCGACCTAGTTGAAAATCTGTTCCCTGATCATGATCAAAACAATCCCCATCCTCCCTCTGCACCGCCAGAGGCCGTGGAGGAAGTTCTGATCAAATTCCCCGGCGCTATTCTCAACCTCATCGATAAAAACTACAGCGTCGAGCTCGCCAGTGGTGATTTCTCCATTGTACGGCTCCGTCAGGGCGTTAACATCTTCGCTGTACTCGCTCGTGTTGCCGACGAGATTCAATGGCCTTTAGCCCGGGATGAGGCCGCCGTGAAATTGGATGATTCGCATTATTTTTTCTCCCTCAGGTTGCCGAAGGATCACCACGACTCCGATTCGAGCGACGACGAGGCGGATAAGAAAAGCAAAAACAAAAAAGGCGACGATTCGAATGAATTTTTGAATTACGGCTTGACAATTGCATCCAAGGGGCAAGAGGCGCTGTTGAAGGAATTCGATGCAATTTTGCAGGCGTATAGTTTATTCAGCGTCCAGAAAGTTTCAGAGCAGGCGAAAGGCCATGGAGGGGTGGTGCTTAATGAGATGGTAGCCAAAGAGATTTCACCGGACGATTTGAAGAATGAGGAGAAGAAGGAGTTGATGGAGGGAAAGTGTGCAGCGTATTGGACCACTTTAGCTCCCAATGTGGAAGATTATAGTAGCACTGCTGCCAAAGTTATTGCTGCAGGTTCAGGGCATCTTATTAAGGGGATTTTGTGGTGTGGGGATGTGACTGTAGATAGACTCAATTGGGGCAATGAGGTAATGAAGAGGAGGCTCAGTCCGAAGTCCAAATCAGAGATAAGCGCGGACACTTTGAAGAGAATTAGAAGGTTAATTAATTTATCAATTGCTTTTGAGTTCCTTTTGTTTTCAATTACTGTTCATAGATTGGATTTGCATGGTTGTCTGTATGCTGTTTGTATTTGTCTCTTTGTTATAGCTGAGGGATTTGTATGATTGTGGTGCCATAAAAAAGTTGTTTGTTTCACTTGTATCTATCCCGTGCTTATATTTTAGTTTAATAATGCTTGCAGAGTCAAGAGGATGACAAAAATGACAGAGAAAGTTGCAAATGGTGTTCTGTCTGGGGTGGTAAAAGTCTCAGGGTTTTTCACTAGCAAAGTTGCAAACTCGAAAGTGGGCAAGAAATTGTTTGGTCTTCTGCCAGGGGAAATCATCCTTGCATCCCTGGATGGATTTAGTATGTTTACCACCTCCCTTGATTCCTGCTTTGTATTTTTGCTGAATGATATTAAATATTGGTTTGCTGTCAACTTGCCTCTTGCTTTGTCTCACCCTTTTCTTTATTTGTTCAAAAAGTGTTCTTATTTGAAGTATAAATCCATGCACCACTCTCTTATTATAGTATTAAGCTAAATTTCTGTGGCTTTTTGTTCTCCCGTTGTCTGAATTTTCGATCGTTCGATTCAGGGGATGTACTGAAGTATATTAAAGAGGTGCAGTAATATAACATAAACGTACATTATAGAGCCTCTGAAATAATATGTTACTTGAGGTAGTTAGACAACTGTTATTTTTCCAAGTCTTCCCAGTTGTGAATGGTAACATGGATCTCTACACTAATCATTGTGTTGGTTGACTATATTTTACTTGATTTCTTATCATGTTAACTGTGTTGTGCTGTTATGGAGTTAATCTGCTTGAAGTGGTAGGTCTAGGGGGCGCATCTTAAAGGAAAACTGTAGTTGGAGCCTGGGGGAGCTGTAATATTTACATGCGCGCTTCTCATATGTAACAGTTTTCGAGTCCTTTTCAATCCTGTGACCATTTACAGATTGCAATTGTGGTTGTTATAGGAGTGCTCCTTTTCTGCTTTTCACCTTCCTAAATGTTTAGTTGCTGCATGTGTTTGTTGGATATAACTTCATGCAGTTTAAGGACAATTTATGATGATACAACATTCAATTTCTTAGAGTAATTTATGATGTTATGTTTGCAAGCTCTGGTTGATGAGAGTTTTTAAGTTTATTTCTCTCTTTCTGTAGCATTCAGAATGTTTCAAAATATATTAACTTCTTTTCTTCTTCTTTTGGGGTGAATAGACAAGGTGTGTGATGCAGTTGAAGTATCGGGACGGAATGTCATGTCAACATCTTCCACTGTCACGACTGAGGTCGTTAACCACAGGTATATTTGATCCTGGATCCATTAAGTATTTATGATTTTTTTTATCAAGTAACTAAACTACAATATCCAGAAGCAAGCTATTTAGTTTGATTAGGCCATGGGTTCCATCAAGAAAACATAGAGCGTATATATTGCACATGATATCAGCCTCAAGATGACCACTTAATTCCGGGCCTTATTTTGATAAGATGGTGGGTGCTAGTAAAGAGTTGACCTCAACCTTCATAATTTCTGGATATGACCTGAAAAAGTAAGGCTAGCAGTTTTAATCTAAGATGCTTTAAATGTGAAGACTTACAGCTCATTGTAAATGTTCTGTCAAATAAGTTTCAGACAGGGTTGTCGGATGTTGATGTAGTTGCATGCTACATATCTTTATAAATATAAATTTCGCGCAATATCCATCTTTTGAATATAAACTGAGCTGGCAGGGTTGCCTAGGTTTCCGATCAGATTGACAGATACATAGTGATATAAGAGGCATAACGTAACGTAACATATATTTGTCTTGGATTTGATGCTTGAAACCTTATTTTTGTTGTTCAAATGGCGCCATGGTTCTGTGTTCTCTAGACTGGAATTAACTTAATTAAGATGACCACTGCTAAATACTGAATTAGCATATACAGTAGGACATGCTCACATTTGATTCCTGTCATGATTACTTATTTATTTTATTGCCATGGCTTGAGCACGTAGCATTTACAGGAAAGAGAACAGCTTACGAATGTCGGTTTTGTCTTTTCTTATGGAGTATATGCAATGATTTTGTATGTAGGTATGGAGAACAAGCAGCAGAGGCAACACATGAGGGTCTAGGTGCAGCAGGGCATGCATTTGGAACAGCATGGGCTGCATTTAAGCTCCGAAAGGCGCTCAACCCGAAAAGTGCATTAAAACCCACCACTCTTGCTAAGTCTGCTGTTAAAGCTGCTGCTTCTGAGATTAAGTCCAAGAAATCCAAATGACTCGTCAATACAACCTTCACCTTTTATTTTTCATCTTACGCCTGTTTTATGTTGTAAATCTAAGTTTATCATCTGTTAAACACTACAGTGAATTCATATATGGATTCATTTATTATTGCCACTCAGCTTGTTCTCTATAGTTTTCTGTGGGAAAAAACATCTCTATTAGACAGAAAAAAAAATTGTGAATTTGTGGATACAGCTTATTATTGTTCCAATTTGCGCCACTATGACACGTATTACTCTTCCTAGTGTTATACAACTAACCAAATTCTACTTTTCCACTTTTTGATTCTTAGTCTGATTCTAATCCTACCACTAGTTCACCCTTTTCTCTAATTTTTTTTTGTGGCCTAATATAAATATCACTACAAGATTGATAAGGGACTAGCTGAATCAGATTTTTTTAATGCCTTTAACATAAAAGATAATTTTAGTAATTGTCTGTGCGGTCGTACCTAAGATTTTTTGGCTTTCTTTTAGCTATAAAGTTCCTTTTGGGTATAAACAAATGTTTTTTTTTATTTATATGTACTGCACATATCTTATGCTCTTGAAATTGTCTAACCGACTATGAAATTCATTCTAAAATGCCATATATAAAACAATTTAGTAGAAGCTTCTGCTCATCACTAAAAAACTACACTCAATTAGCAGTCTTGGTTGAGATTATAACAAATTACTAGCCTTGAATTCAACCAAACTGAGCGCCTCTAAATTCATCAAATTGATTGTCTCTTCAAAGTATTCTCTTTAAAGTCTTTACAATTTGTCACGGTTTATTAGTGTTTTTAGTTTAGGTTAATTGATGCATCAACTCATTAGATAAACATGTGATTTGGCCAAGTAGAGAGCAAAAACTCAAGTTGTCAACAAAAAAGTCAATAAAAGAGACTTTGTTGATCCAATAGGTTAACTTATTAATTTTAATATGGATGACCTGCCAAATTGTTCATCGTTACTAAGTAACGCAACTTATACTAATGTGCGTTATCTTAATATTTCCATTAGATATAATTCTCTTACTATACAACCATCGGTTAGTGGCCAAGTGCACCATCTTTCCAAAGAAAAAAAAAGATACACGAGATAAACTTCTCGTACTCAAGTTGATTTTAATTAAGCAAATGCGATTTAATATAAAATTTATAAATGACTATAGATGATAAAAGATGGAGATGACACCATATATTGAATTGTCTTATGGAGCACTGACATTATGGAGAAAGTGGAGAATTCTGGGCATTAAGTAATGTTGGATTAGTGGTAACCTATGACATAACCAATGCTAAGTGATTGAAAATATATATGGATTGGTGTAGTGGATTCACATTTTGATATGATCCAACAATATATTATTTTTATAAACCTATCTTTTTTATCATCACCCCTCTTGTTTTAACCAATTGTTATGATGTTAGATTATTTTCAATTGATAAATTAATAATTAAGTTACTTGGAACTTGCTATTTTTTAACCCTAATTTTTAGTTTAAATATGGACCTTTCTTTTTATTGGAGTAAGTCATTATTGTATTAAACGAAATTTATTTAATTGCATGCCTTGCTTGATTTTCTATGATTTTCTTTTGTATTTGCCTCTTGCATGCAATATCACAATCAACTTTACCAAAGTAACCTTGAGAAAACTACAAAAAAAAAAAGCTTGGGAAAATGGCATAATTTCATGTATTGCAAATGAGATTGTTTATTTTATGTTGGAAATGGAAATATTATGGTTTTCACAAACTGAAGTTTCCTTCAATAATTCAATTTATTCTTTTAGTAATTGTACAAATATCCATATGAATCTTTCACAGCAAGAAAAGTTTTTCTTCTACTTATCCAGCAGTATATTTTCTTTATACTACAAAGTAAGTAAAAAACTGTGTGGATGATTTCAAATTTTGATGATATATTAAAACATTTTTTACAAAAAAAATTACTGACCATGAACTTTAATCACAAAAACAGTCAGACTACTGTTTTTTTTTTCAATTTACAGAATAAGGTTAAATAAAATTTTCTGCAAGCTAAATGCTTTATTCTCAAGAGAATGATAGATATATATGTTCAGAAAAGGAAAATCACACATATATAATGGGAACTTCAAATTATCAAATTAGACAATTGCTTGTTTACTCAAAAGGTTAATTTGATGATATATATTTAAAAATTGATGAATTAAGGTGTATATGATATATTATTTCTAAGATATGTCCTTTTCAATACCTAACTTACTACCTTTCCAATTGGTTGGTCTTAACCTTGCAATGTACCCAAAAACCAGACATTAGAGATTTGTAAATATTGTTTTTGGGAACTTTTTCCTATCGAATGTGTAGTTTTGGACACTTTTATTTCATAAATGTGATAAAAAAAAACCTATATAATTTTCAAGTCACCAAAAGTTATAGGTATTACTGCTACTTGTCACCATAAATTTATGGCTACTAATATATCTCACCTTTGCTGTGTTGGATTGTGGGCATATTTGACATTGCATTTTGCGATTTAAAATTGATTTACGTTTATACTTTGTGACAAAGCAGAAGCTAAGTGCCAACCTCGTACTCACTATTTATTGCTTTATTCACTTGGATCTTTAATGAAGTCATAAAAAGTATATTCCGCAATATATGAAATTGACACAAATTTAAATAATTAAACATTTTATGTTAAAGATACATGATAATTTGTGCATTATTCATTTCATAAAATTTACATTATATAGAATTAGTCTAAACCATTAAAAAAAGTTCAAAAATATACTTTATTAGTACAAAGTACTGATTGTGGTAAAAGTCTTAATTTTAATAGTCAAGATACGATCTTTTAGATGTTCTAAGTTCGAGCTCACATACATGTGAGTATACATAGTTTTTCCTTCATATTTTTCAAAGAGGTATGATTTTTGGAAGAGTCAATGTTTGATATTTGGGCATTCGTATCCAAAGACGGCTGCATGGAGGGGTCGAGTGTCTCCCAAACTGCTGAGTATTTTTCTATCAATACTATGTGTTCTATATATTCAAGAGTTAATTGTATTTGAGATGGTTGAGAGGGTAGATTTTGTCCTTCATTTCATGGGTTCAACTCTAGAGAAGTGTTTTTTTTTTTTTTTAAATTAAAAGGCATCCCCCACCATATTATTATGAACTGACTTCGTTGCTGCTCACATCCAAACTAGTAGATGTAACATTTAAAGTTTTTCTTAATATTTAGCATTAGTACAAGTGAAAAAACACACACGCACATAACTTTCACACGAAATCTGTAAATTTTATTTGAATTCAAGCAATATAAACCATTTTTAACTTAGTGTTTTGTCACGTTCTTATGCTTTTGTTGTCTGTTTTATAGACTTTATTGAAACGGTTTTGTAAGACCCAAAATGATCGAAACACGGAAATATAATTTGTTAAAATTGTTAAACGAAATAAAAAGAAAATGTCAATTTGTAATTTGATAATGACCGACTTCAAAATATTAAGCTAAAAAGCCGCTTGTGATAGCTATCTTATCAATGGATATAAAAAATCAAATCACATACAATTTTGTCATTCCAAAACTTTATTATGTACCCCATAATCCCCATTTCACTCTATAGATTGAGCAAACAGCAATTACTTACTACTATGGAACTACCAACCAAGTGATTCTGTTTTATATAGTTCCACTATTTTCAATTTCTTGCTTGTTTCCATTTCCAATTTCATCTTTCTGCTTCTGGGCTGAAATCTCCATCGCACATTTTCAATCATAGTACAGTTTGGATTTTTTTTAGTCATTTAAAAGCTGCCGTCTTTTTCTCTTCTGGTTCCTAATTCTTCTCAACGAATCAAATGTTCTCTTCTTCTTCTTCACTGTGCTTCCTCCACTCTTCTCCAATGGGATAATGATGGTGAGTATGAGAATTCTCTCTCTCTCTCTCTATCTCTCCTTTCATGTTCTTTGTTTTTTCTCTCATTGATTCCATATTGATGATATTAAAGGTTGAAACTGTCCTGGCTCTGAGTGCTGGGTTTCAAGCCTTTTTTTGGAACGAATGAGCAAAATCGTTCCCCACCTGAAATGGCATGAAAAAGATTGTATATTCCCAAAAACACAAACGGGTGGGTCCAAGAACATGGCCCACTTCAACAAAGAATCTCAGAACAATAAATTGAGTGGACATGACAGAGCAGAAATTTATTCCATGTATTTCTTTCTGTTCAAATTTTTGACATTGCTGAATTAAGACAAATCAAATGAACAAAGGGATAAGAAAATAGGTGGCATCATTATTGTTGTGGATGAGGAATAAAAGCACCATTTTTCTGTTTGAAAAAGTGCGGAATGACCCATTGATTAGCCAATTAATTATTGTGTGATTGGCTCTGAGTAGTCAAGTAATTGATATTCTTTTTTATGGTTTCAGAAATGGCAGAGAAAGCAGCTGCAGTTTTAAGCATTCATCAAGTGTGAAGTAACCAATGGGTAGGCTTATTATTGTCAACAAGGTGTTTGATAAAATTCTGGGCAGCATTTTCCCTTTCCGGAGACAGAATTCAAGTCCTAGAGGTAGAAGAGTTTTCCACAGAGATGTTGAAGAGGATGAATTTCAGTATGCCAAAACTCATTGCCTCTCTTCATACTACAGCGTTTTTGTCGTTCGTCTAGCTATCATGGTTAGTATCCTTTTAGCCACTTTTTTCAATTGGTTCAGTTTCTTCTGCTTAATTTCAATATCTAAAGCTGCTGTTTTTCTGAACTTGATTCTCGTAATGGCTGCATATAGGTGATGCTAGCAATTTTGATTGCGCTTCTAACGATTCTAACATGGCATTTCACAAGAAAGTACACAAAAAAGTCACTAGACACCTTAGCTTCTGGCCTTCGATATGAACTTCTACAGCGTCCTATATTAAGAGTGTGGAACATTTTGAATTCCACTTCTGAAATCACAACAGCCCAGGTTAAGATGTGTGAGTATGTAATTAGACGATACGACAAGCCAGCTAATCAAGCTGAACAAGTAGAGGTTTGTTCTAATACTACTCGAGAAAATGATTTGTTTCTTATCTTTCATTACCTTAAAGATTCAATTTTTATTGTCCAGCTGTATCAAGTTATGAAGGATCTAACATGGGCACTTTTTGCAAGCCGAAAAGCTCTAGGCGCCATAACTATAACTTACAGAAACGGGTTTGTTCAGGCTTTCCACAGAGACCACAGAAGCAGCAACACATCCTATATCTACTCAAATCTAGTAAACTACTCAATCAATGCTAACAGCCCTTATGATGCCAACATGTTGTCAACTCGCCAAGGGTGGAATGATCAATCGATCCATGGGAATCTCTCTGCAATTTGGTACCGAGAGCCACTCGATCCCACCACAGGCGAAAAGATAGGAAAAGCAAGTGAAATCCCACC
>CAOJBJ015823800.1:0-15680 GCA_948291685.1 Euphorbia celastroides | reverse complement strand
GCTATGAAGGTGATGGAGGGGATTTCGGCCTCTGCACTGGTGAGCAGTTAGCAACCACCTCAACGTGCTAAATGGGCCACGACCTCGTCCATTCCTGTCAACCGTTACCCATTACATTTTCTCACACGTGCTACTTTAACTGATGTGATAAAGGCCTCCAACGGGCCTATATATATATATATATATATATATATATATATATATATATATATATCGTGTGAGTTGGCGCTTTTACAAAAACATGCTTATAGTTTATTCTTTTACAAAAATATACCTTATGATTTTAGAATTTTGCAAAACATGCTTCTTAAAATTTTGAAATAACATTTGAAAAAATAATCTTTTCCATTTTGAAATAAAATTTTGCAGGTTTCTTTATAAAACTAAAATATACGTTAGTAATGAATTTGAGATTTTTTTTTGAGAAGTGTTGATGTTTATTTTAATTAAAAATTGTTTCTTATTTTTACAAAATCATAATAAATTGAAATATTAATGAAAATTACTAAATTTTGATAAATAATTCACAAATAATATAGTTAAAATATATTAATGTTAAATTTATTGAAATAACTTGTATAACATTATCAAAATTGTAATTTTTCAAAAATATACCTTGTGGTTAGCCCTTTTTTGCAAAATTTTGAAACCGTAAGTTTGCAAAAAAAATCAAACCACAGACATGTTTTTACAAAAACATGAAATTATAAGGTATGTTTTTGAAGTTTATCCTATATTAATAAATTACAAAATTAATAATAAACTTAATTAAACATGTACGCATGTTTTTCGTGGAGGCAAGATGTGGTTGAGATAAAGTTGGATTAGATTAAACCAATGTCGAATTTGTCAATAAGCATCACATTCTCTGTTCTTTTAAGAAAGTTCTCTCATTTCAATAATTTAATTCCTTTCTTAAATAACTTTTAATGGAAAATTTGGTTGTGATTCGATCAACACATGGCTCATTAATTTGATCAAAAGACCCACACTCCAGAAGTGTCCTTATTTTCACCTCCGCTGTCCAACTCACTCATCACTTAATTCGGATCGGGTACTGTAGGAGAACTGTAGTGAAACCCCTTTTAAAAAATAATTAGAAAGCATGAAAAGAGAAAGAAAAAATACTTCATATATCAACATGTCGAACTCAAACCCATACAACAAAATGAGAGCTCAAAAGCATGTCATTGATTCAAATCACTAACCATATTCCAGCTCATAAAATTTACTACCTAAATATAAAATGACATGCAGATTAGGATCACAAATTTTCGATTGCAAAAGAAGGAACCCCAAATTAATGAAACCATCATAAACGAGTACTATTTGTCTGAGATTTTTTAGAAAGAAACGGATTTTTTTTAGGGACAGATAAGATCAACGGCTCATTATTTTAGATAAATATTAAATTGATTGAAAATTGAAAATCTGTGAGTCTTAAAAGATTGTAAAGTATCGATTAAGAAGAATCTTTGAAAAAATAGTTTCTATGTTAAAAAGCCTGTTTGTATGATTGTGAAAAGAAACCTCTAATAATAATACTTGAAAGCGATATATGTGGAATTGAAGAAAGACTTTGAATAACAAATTTATTAGAATACTATTTACCTAAATACTCATTAACCCTAATCCATTATCCAAATGCTCACTAACCCTAATCCATAAACCCAAAAACCCTAACCCATTTCTAACCCTAACCCGGCCTCGCCGGCGCCGCCAATACTCCGGTGACCGTAACGTCGCCGGAAAAACGGGAACTCGCCGGTAAAACGGGATCCTGGCGGAAAAAGGCCCAAATACTGCTGCTTTACTCTGGTGAAACCCCTTTTTCCGACGAAAACCTCACTAAATCCGTCGGTTTCGCGATTTAATGATGGGTTGCCATTTTCCCCGGCGAACGCCAAAATCCAAACTCACAGATCCCAAGTCCCAAATTCATTGGTTTCAAAACGGTCACCGGGAAAAATGACGAGATCTAAACCGAGAGAAGAGAGCAGGGGACAAGTTTCGGTGCCAGGATGTCGTCGGTTTCAGATCTCGCCATTTTTTCCCGTGAAATTGAGAATTTCATTTTTTTTTCCCATCGCCGCCCTTCTCCGATACCTCTTCTTTCCCAGCGAATAATAAACCCGGCGACGGTGTAAGAGACGAAAAGGAAAGGAGGCGGTGGAGGAAAGGGGAGCGGCAGAGATGAAGTGTCGGCGCCGGAGATTGGTTTGTGGCGGCGGCAGAGATGTAGGGGAAATTAGGGTTTAATTAGGAATATTAATTAGGGATATAAGATTCTAACTAGGGATATAATTTTAATTAGGGGTTTAAGGATTTAATTAATGATATGATTTTATTTAGGGATTTAATTAAAAATTTAGGGTAAAAAAAAGTTAATTTCCAAAAACACCCTTGGCCACGTCAGCGAATTTAACTGAAAATCCTTTTTTTACTAACTGTGTAAACCACAGACCCTTATTTGCCAAAAAATAAGTACAGACCTCGCTTTAAAAAAGTCGAAAAACACAGGACATGTTTTGTACTTTACCCTAATTCTTTCTTTACTTTTTACTGCCCTTATTAGGCCATCTCCAATCCTACAATACCAATTTTATATCAAATTTCACTTTACATTACTACAATCTAGTGTTGCTACAGTATTACAATCCCCAACCATTCACTCCAAATTTTACTCCAAATTATAATAATATTATTTTATTACTTCTACCTAACACTTTTATTATTCTTTTATTTACTTTTACCTAACATTTTACACCAAACCAATAAACAACAAACAAAAAAAATAATATAATATTATTTAGTGTTGCTATGGTAACAACACTAAAATATAATGTTAGAGTTTGGTGCAAGTTGGAATATTTTTCACACAATTTAAAATTTGGTGTTGCATTGAAGATGGATTTACCAAACTCATACCAATCACTTTAATCTTTTTGTCTCATTCAAATTTTCGTTTACACTGCTTATAAAGAAAAAAACAAGCTTCGTTTACACGCTCTTCTTCTCCAAAGACAAAAACACTCTCCTTTCCCAATATGGCTACAAATCCTAAAAGAAAAAAAACTCAGGTAAGTTGCTGAAGATTATGCGGTGTTAATAATTTGACGCGGTATTTAGCAATCCCTTTTATAAGATTAAGAAAGCTACAAAAACACCGAGATCAGAATTTTTCTGTTATATTTGGGCCACAAGGCTTCTACGGTCTTGTGGTGTTAGGAATATGGAAGTGCAAATATTGCGATTGGGTTGTGTTCAAGTTGTTGAGAATTCTATAATTTGATCTATGGAAACAAAACTAGTTTTTTGCACATCAAATGCGGTTTAAGGAAGAATTATAAGGTTTTTATATATGTAGTTGCATGTGATTCGACTTTTTTAGGGTTTGTTTGGAGCAAATAGTGCAAGAATAATAGAGAAATGTTAAAAATATAATAGTAAATAAAAGGATGGTAAATGAGATAAAAAAAATTGTATTTAGAAAGAAATGATGAGTTTTAGAAATAAAGTTGTATGAAATTACCAATTAACCTTTGATCAAGTGATACACCTTCCAATGTGTTGGTGGGGGGCCTTGAGTGTTGGGTTTTTTGAGCACGTGGAAAAATAAAGAAAAAATTTAATTGGATATAAAAAAATTGGAAGCAAGAAATATTGTATTTTTATTCACGTCTCTTCTGTTTTTTATCCTCTCAAATTAATGAAAGATCACACATATTTATAATAGTAGTAATCCTAATCTTGTACTGATAAGAAACAAACAATATAGAAATCCTACCTACACTAGGAAACATAAAAATGACATAATTCTAATTATCTAAAACTCCTAATTAGACAAGGAAGTAAAAATCCTAAGAATCCTAAGAAACTTAACTAAGGCAAGTTTCCTAACAATCTCCTCCTTGCCTTAGTTGAAATAACTTTGACATAATTATAGATCATATGTTTTTAGCATATATATGGGTATAGTTATGGATATAGGTCATGAACATGGTTATGGTTATGGGCATTGATCATAGGCATGGCTATGAATCATGAACATGATTGTGAGTCATGAACATGGTTATGGTTATGTGCATTGGTCACGGGGCATGGACTCCTCCTCTTTCATTCGCTCATTGAACTTGTACTCTATCACCCGCTTGATCTCGTTCTCATCAGGCCCGATTATTTGTTTCGGCAGCAGTAGGAAATTCAAATCCTCGTCGTCGTCTTCATCAAGCTTCACCCTCTTGCTGCATCATCATAACTTGTTTCTATTGACAGGTCCCTTACGATCTTAATATGCTCTGATACAAATTGTTGGATTTTTTTAGCACGCGGAAAAATAAAGAAAAAATTTAGTTGGACATAAAGAAACTGAGAGTAAGAAATATTGTATTTTTATTCACGTTTTTTCTGTTTTTTCTCCTCTCAAATTAATGAAAAAGATCACACATATTTATAATAGTAGTAATCCTAATCCTATACTGATAAGAAATAAACAATATATAAATCCTAACTACACTAGGAAACATATAAATGACATATACTGATAAGAAATAAACAATATATAAATCCTAACTACACTAGGAAACATATAATTCTAATTATCTAAAACTCCTAATTGGACAAGGAAATAAAAATCCTAAGAATCCTAAGAAACATAACTAAGGCAAGTTTCCTAACATTGAGTTCGAAATTCAGTTTTTTCGATGATTTACTAATTATTAAAAAAAAAGTTATATAAAATTACTCAAATACCTTGTAAAAATGAAAATGTGTCCATGTCACAAATTTGGGTAAAAAGGCCAAATTTGGAATAAATAGATGCTTTCCTCTTAGTTTCGGCCAATTTAGGGGAAGGCATATAACGTCAATGGAAAAAAAAAATAGGAAAAAAAGTGATGAGTTCGTCCAATTTTCTCTCATTTCGTTCAGTCCAATCATCCCAAAACATGAACAATTGTTGCCCATCCCCTTCTTTACTCTAGGCTTCATCATCTTAAACAAACTCTTTGAGTACAGTTATTACTAACTCTAGGAATATAGTTTAACTAATTATTAGCTACAATTCAAAAGTTTTATGTTTTCTAAAAGAACGTTACTTTATGATGATATTTAATTTTCTGAAACGAAGTTGCCATTAAGATAAAGCATCGAATCACAAGGAATTGTTAAAACCGAAAACCGTAATCTTGGATTCGAAACCCATTCTCTTCAAAGATTTACTAATTATTAAAAAAATATAATCTGTTAGATTATCTAAAAAAGTTAGCTAAAATATAGCACTATTATTCGCACAAGTGTTGCAATATCCAATAAAAATGTCACAAGTGCGACAAGTTTTAGCCAAAATGTGTCATAACGTTGGCAAATAAAATGAAAGGTGACAATTTTTGTGGTTTTGTTTATGATCTAAAATATCGAGTTTTGCAAGGGCCAAAATTCATACTTTTTCTTTCTTCAAAGTTCCATCTATATTGTATTGTGTTACTTTGCTTTTTATGTGTTTGAAACCAGCATGTTGTTGAACAAAAAAATGTGAAGAAAATGAGAATCAATCGATTGTTTTCTGAAGCTTAAGTAATGATATTCCGAAATTGTATGCAAATTGTGAGATAATAGTGGTAAATAGAAGGTTATATGGAGGTTTTCTTGCCCAAGATTCAACATAAGGGAGCCAATGCAATTAGTGAAAATTTAGGTAGTATATTATGTTAAAGGCTAGAAATTAAATGCAATTAAATTTGCAAAATAATCCATAATGTCCAATCCCGACTCCAAAGAACAGATACCCGAGTCCGTGAAGAGATACCCGAGCCCGTGAACAAGTCTATTAATAAGAAACTAAACCATGAAAAGAAAAGCAAAACACAACACGTAATCCCAAGATTTTGTTATCCAAAAGTCGAGAACATCATTAAAAGGAAAGCAGTGTCTTTGCTGGACATTACTGATCCACAGCTCATTCGTTTAGGTCCACCACCATTTTAGGCTTAATTGTTGTGTTATCCTCTTTGGTCCATTTTTTTTAATGCTCAATTACACTATATACCCCATCTTTATGTTTTGTCACATATTTGTCACTTTCATATTACTTCTCTATCCAACATTCTAAACGCTAGATACCACAAAAACCGACTCAAAAGTTAAAAACAAAAGCTACGAAACGCCAGAAATAACGTGAATTCAAGTTTCCAAAACAGCAGCAAGACAGAGATTAGTGTGACTAAGTCTCCTGTTTAATTTTTGTTCTTGTAATCTTGCTCAATACCTTCTGAAGTCATTTAAATCTATCAGAAAAACCATGTACAACATTGCATTTGCAATTGCAATTCAAAATATTCAACTTTCTTCAATACAAATATGCAATTCCAAGATGTCAAATAAATACCATCATCCAACATATATGGCCATTATCAACCAATGAAGTAAGCAAAGACACGAAACATATTATGAAACAACTTCAATGGTCTACCACCTCTACACATCAGAGCGCAAGAACGATGAAAAACGAAACAAGTTCGAACAACACCTAAAAGAAATCAAATTCCAGATAATTATTCTCATGAGCAACAGGAGGTGCAACCTTACCGCTTGGTGGTGGTGGGACCGGAATCTTCTCCATCTCTAGCGGCCTTGGAATCTCCGGCGGAGTAGCACATCGAATCAATGCCCAATTCACACCTTCAAAAAACGGATGTTGCTTGATCTCAGTGGCCCCTCTTTTATAGGCCAACCGATGCTGGGGCTCTTTCACCAGCAGCCCTCTCATCAAATCCCTAGCTGAGAAACTAACAACCGGCGACTCGGGAAATCTCAATGGTTGCCCCACAACATTGAACATGGTAGCTCGATTGCCTGAACCCTTGAAAGGGGTTTTCCCGAACAACAACTCATAAAGAAAAATCCCAAAAGTCCACCAATCCACAGCACTCCCATGGCCTTCCCCTTTGATTATCTCTGGGGCAAGGTATTCATGAGTCCCAACAAATGACATAGACCGAGCATCGGTAGGCTCAGCGATAAGCTCGGGCAGTGGTGTGACTTGGTTGACCATTTCGTTTTTGGGTTTCCGGTCTTTCTTGGATTTGCCCAAAAAGAGGCGAGGGGAAAAACACGTTGTGGGGGCCACACATGATGGCTGGATACATGAAGGCTCAATGCAAGCGGGTTGGACACAGTAGGCTGAGTTCTTTCGAAGAGGGTCGCCTTCGGGTGCTGAGCCTTTGACTAGGGTCGGGCTTACAGCACAGCGCAGGGAAAGGTCAAAGTCTGAGAGCATTATGTGTCCGTCTTCTCTGACTAGAACATTTTCGGGCTTGAGGTCTCGGTAGACAATTCCGAGCATGTGGAGATACTCCAATGCAAGGAGAACCTCTGCTACATAAAATCTGCATTAAGGACAAGCCACAAGGATCATCAGAACCATTCAGGGTTAGTTAACCAGTAAGATCAACAATCACCACAATCATAAATGGTTGATTTTTTTGTTTCCAAGTAATATTTTCTAATGTCGATATTGACACAAAATCACTTTTCAATTACATGGTTAGTCATATAAGTTGATCTACTAAGTACCAGTTTCGAACTGCTTTCTCATACCATTGTCCTAACAGACTCCGTTTTCAAGTTACTAGTTCTGCTAAGAAGCAGCAGATTTTGGTTTTGGGAATGCAATATCAAACAGTACCTAATTAACTCCTATGTAGGGTTAAAACTTGCTTTCCAAGGCCAAAATTTGTAGTTCTAGGAAAATTTTGTCAGACACTGAACTCTCTCTAATAATAGCTGGTAAAGCAATCACAGACATGCCCTATTATGACAAGCAAAAGAACAATTCATGGAGTTGTAAACCAAATGCAATCAAAAGCACGCAAAGCAAAAGCAAGGAAAGATTTATACTTCACTGCCTGTTCCATGAAGTGTTTCCCTGGCTGCTTCTGTCTTAGAGTGTGCAAATCACCACCAGGGCAGAACTCCATCACCAAACACGAGAATTTGTCAGTCTCAAAATGGGTATACAAAGTCGGGAGAAACGGATGGTCCAAACACTGCAGTATTTCTCTCTCAGTTTGAGCACGAAGAAGCTTCTTACGGCTCGCTAAAGACGCTTTGTCCATAACCTTCATTGCAAAATAGCACTTTGTTCCACTTAACTCCGAGAGATAAACACTCCCAATATCCCCACAGCCCAATCTCTTCAGCAGTCTAAAATGGCTCAAACCCAAACCATCTCTTGCTCGAATCGCCTGTATAGCTTCCCATCTCATGTCATTGGCTTTGTGAGGTCTGTTGATGCTACTACTCAAGCTGCTACAAGAGCTTTCATCACTTACATCAGTGCTTGTGCTCCCTCTATTTATGCTCGACTTCCCGCTTTCAACAAAATCAGCCTGTCCACTGATTTTTGCACTTCCACTGGTCTTTGCAAGGCTGCTAGCCCCATCACTGACCTTAGCCGATGAGAGGCTGAATTCATTGAAAGTATTTTCCAGTGAGCTCTTAGAATCAGTAAAGGACAGAGCTGATGATACCTTGTCAGCTAAATGATTAACATTGTGTGAGTTGTGGGAGTTGTGTGATCTTTTGTCCTCTGTTCTCACTGAAGTGGCTTGCTTTGGAGCAATTTGTTGAGGTGTATCTTTTGTGACAACTGGCTCTGATTTGCTTATCTTTGTAGACTGGGAAGGCGAAGGGCTGCGTGATTTCACTTCTAGTATTTGATTACTGGGTTTTGAGGCCATTGGAAGGAAACAGATTGGTTACATAGATCAGATTGCAAAAACCCATTAATCAGCCCCAACCATGTTCACCAGAAGTCCTTCTTGCTTTAATATCTATGAAAACAAAAGAATTGGAGACTTGTTAGATTTTATGAAGCAAAAGACTTCATCTCATCAAGTTCTAATGCTGAATGGAATATTTACAGAGTAAAATGAGAAATTCGATAACGACAGGCAATATAAAACACAAGAAGACACAGATCATAACTCATGATGAATTACATAATCTGTAATCTTGAGCACATATAACCACATAAAAATGGCACAAAGCAAATCTGTTACCAGTCAAACCTTCCCTAGAAACAGGTAAAAAGCCCTAAGTACTGAATATTCATCTAAGAACAGCCACAGAAAACGAGCTTCAAGCATAAATTACATATGATCAAACACCACTAAAAGAAGTCAAAAGCGGCACAAACAATAGCAGAACAACTCCACCTTAAAAGCATCCTCCCTTGAACTAAAATTAAAGAAGAGGGGAGAAAACCAACAAGCTGATTAGGCTTCAAAGTGCTTTTCGATACATCTAATTCCAAACTAGGGAAAACAGACGAAGAAGATAATACCAAGGTAAAGAAGAAAGCGACACACAGATCTCAAATCAAAGATCAGGCTCACTGGATCCAGAAACTCAACTAGAAGCAGAAGCTAAAAACAAAGCAAGGAGCAGTGAAAAGCAAAAACCCACCAAATCAAATCACGGAAACAGGTGAAATCAAGGAGAAATTGAAGGCGGAAAAAGGGGAATCACCTGGAAGGAACAGATAAAGATCAGATCTTTAAGAGTGACTGGTTTCTCTGAAGAGCTCAAGGGGAGCTCAGTGGGTACTCGTTGAAGGGCTGAAGAGAGACGAAAATAATGCAGTGAAAGAGAGAGAAAGGAGGAAGAAGGGGAAGCTTTCAGAGTGTGTACAACAAGAATTGGGTCTAATGCTTTGCTTCTATTGGCTCTCATTTACTATTTCTTTTTTTTTTTTTTTATTTGAAAGGTGATTTTGAAGGACAGGTTTAAGATCTTTATATCATTAATTTCAGTTTCGAATACTTTTAAAAAATAACTATTGATATTATAAGATGCTATTAAATTCTAGAAAATCAAAGTTACTTAATTTGTTTTGAAAGTATCTACATAAATGGAAAAATAAAGAAATTCCAATTAAAATTACTTTTATATTACATTCACATTTTTTTTAAGGACGTTGGGTGCTAGTCTTGAAAAAATAAGTTAAAGCGTCAAACCACTGCGATTGATAATTGTAAAAAAGTATTTTGTAATTCTGACCGTGGAATTTTTTTTTTCAAAAGATTGTGGATCTACAAAATTTTTAAATAGAGGATTTTGGATATTTGATCATTTAAAAAAATTAAAATATCTTATTTGTTTTTATCTGAATTTTTGTGGAATGATTAAAAACATTACAATACATATAATTGAACATTTTTGTAAATTTTCAAGCTGTTTAAGTATTTTTTTATAATTAAAATATGACAACAAACTTTAACAAATTATAAAAAATAAAAAAATATCAAAAAATTACCAAATTTTGATTTATAATTTTCAAATAATAAAGTTTAATAATTAGAATACTCCGTTTTTAAATTATTGAGTGTAAGGCAACATTTGAAGGCCAGAGACCATATTTTACAAATTTTTTGAAATTATAGTCCTCTCACTTTCACTCATTTTTTCACAGTCTTCATTTTACAAAAAGTCGAAACCACATAATACACTTTTATAATAATAATAATAATAATAAAGTGTTCTCCTGAATTTTTTTTTTATCTGCACCGTAAATGTGAGCATCGTGGATAAGGGGTCTAAATACCGGCTAAGCAAAAGAATTTGTGGTACTTAGGCAATAATTAGGCGTAAATAAATTGGTGAAAAACCTATGGCCGCAAAGATACATTAAAACGAGTGGCAACTCATTGAATTTGATTAATCGGTGATAAGTTTAGGATGTAACATTGATTGGTTATTTTGATTGCGTGAACGCCCAACACAAGCTCGAATGCGATATCTATCTCCTATACCTTTATTTATTTTCTAACATTCTAGTTATAGATGTAAGTTTTAACAATATCGGGGTATTTGGATTGTTAAATTGAACAAGTCTATCGTTAGAAAACATTTAGCAGTATACAAAAATTTACAGACATTAACTCAATTGGTAAGACCACTCTGTATATTAAACTCTTAGAAAACCATGATTCTAAACCTCAATATTCATATTAATATTCGAAAACTGTATAACAAAATTAGTCTTAAAAAAATATTGATGCTTGATATCATGTGAATTTATTTTAAAACATGTATATAAATTATTGGCTATATACATTCATACTTCTAAACTTATCTTTCATAGTCACTACACACGAACTATGATCTCACAAAATATATTAGTTTGCATCCTTCAACATATAAAAATGCAATAATTTGCTCCTCAAACAACACATGTAAGTTTTTTTAATTTGTTTAACTTTATAAAGATGATGTATTTTTCTCCAATTAGATTATGACATGTGTTATTACTGAGTTTAGAGTTTCTTTTTAAACAGTATAGAGAAGTGAGATAAACTTCCAAAAACTGAGGGAGATGAGTGGTCACAGAGTTAAGTTCGAGAACTCTAAATGTATCCGATAAAAATACCGGATGGAAAATACCATTTGAAAGTGAATATTTAAGAAAAAGTGGAGATAAGCATAAGAGAAAGTACCAAGAAACACATATATTGCAATAAATTAGGAACTTCCTAATGAATTACAAATAGTGTGTAAAAATGCATGGTTTCCAGCATAATTATATATTATGATTTGGAATGTTTTCTTCTGCAATCATCAAATAGATTTGAATGTCTAAAAAATGATTTAATTTCGTACAAATAACTGAGATAGTAACTAAAATTGTGGGTTAGAGTTTCTACAACACAACAACAACACAACATTACCCCAATGTCTAACAAGGCTCCCGCGCAAACGGATCTGAGAGGTCGGGTGTACAATTCAACAACAACTAAATTAATTGTACAATTCAAACCAATATATTTAAGCAGAGTACGGCACGAGTATCTCAATTATTTTCAGCCATGTTTAACCTCTCTTTCTTTCTTTTGATAGATTCATAACTTTGATATAAGATTTAAGGAAGAAGGAAATGACTTTCATCTACCTTTTTCTTTCTCCTCTTACCATCTTTATAGTTTGTTTATTTGTGTGCTCTCTCTTTTTATAATTTGTTTAGAGTTGTATGTCCACGTCTGATTTTCAATCTTTTCATTTCAATTCAATTTCTTACATGGAGCTCGCCATCATCTGCATAAAATCTCTTTGATAGACCTTCTTTCAGCATTAATGCACATGACAATATTGATTTACTCTCACAAAATTTTTGACAAAAGTCAGTGTAGTGTAGATCAATAAATCTATCTTTCAAGAACATTTCTTTATATCCATGCTTTGGGAAGATTGTTTGGAAATTCTTCGATAGGTGTCATAATATGGACTGGTGAATTCCATTCAACGATAAATCGCTAAACTTGCATATCTATACTATCGATGCCCATAATTTGGTTAGACTTGTTTGCTCCTTGTAATTTTTCTCTAATAGAAATATCCATCCCTTTCTATAATAGGCCAACTGAAGTTGTCACTTTTTTTTAGTGTCTCCCTAAAATAGCAAACGTCAAATACAACACCCTTAAATTGACAAAAACGCTCACTTCAGTCCCCTGAAATTGACAAAAATACTCACTTTAAGCCCTCAATGCCACGTGTCACAATTTGAATGGAGAGACAAAAATAAAATATTTGATTTTTTTAAAAGACAAGCCAATTATAATGTGACACATGACACTAAGGAGCTGAAATGAGCATTTTTGCCAACTTCAAGGAACTGAAGTGAACGTTTTTGCCAACTTCAGTATGTTATATTTGACGTTTACAACTTTAAGGAACATTTTAAAAAATTACTAATTTTAAAGAGCTAGGTATGCATTTGGTATCTATAATATATTATTCATCGTATCATCACGCACTTGCTTATCTTTTTTTCTATAACACACTTCATCTAGTAGTGGTTGTATTAAACAAACAGCTGCAAATAATTCAAGAAGAATTACATTGTTTGTATCGCTTGAAATGAATACTCTCACTTGATGTATATTTTAATTGAGCAATTTTGTAATTTTGCCACGTGTTGAGCTTAATGAGTCACATCTTTCAACGAAACATAACAAATGCTATTTAAAACATGTCAAGTGTGAGATCAATAATAAAACTTCAGATATTTAATGTGTGTATTAAAATGTTTGGAAAATCAATTATAACTTTGATAAAAGAAGAGGAGGGCTAGAATGTATCCGGCTACTTTTGTATTTTTGCTTATGCTTCAAAAATACATACAAACACTCAAAATTTTAGGTTTATAGATTTCTGATGCTTTAGTTTTCACATAATAACTAAATAAATTCCAACCTGGACCTCCCCAGATCCCACCTAGGCTTATTTTGAGGTCCGTCGCCGCGCCTTGGATTCCTAAGGCGCTTCCAGGCCCTGAACCTATTTATAGCCATCCAGGCTCCGTCTAGTCCGATCTATTCCGCCTAGGCTCCGTTTATGTTCAAGTTTTAAAGATTTCACATTTATAATAAACTTGTTTTAAAAAAAACTTTATCTACAAAAAGTAGCTTAAGTTGTCAAACTAAAGTTCATTGGAGTCTTCTTACAATAAATTTATCTTTTTGAATCTTGAAACGAAAAATAACTTACTTGTTACCACAAATAAGAATGTTTATACCATTTCTAACACCTATATATTTTTAAAATATAATTAAAAATATGTATTTTACATATTTGATTATATTATAAATTCATTTTTAGTTATATTTATATTTTTATTCTCTAATATATATTAAAAATAATAAAAAAATATAAATCCGCCCAGACTTCGGAAGCCTCGTCTGCCTGACTAGCGCCTAGCTCCTTTTAAAACCTTGCTTTAAATAGTGGTTTTAGGTTTACTTATTTTAATTTTTTAAATGACGTGTTACATTTTTTTAATGTGTTTTTGTATCATTTTACTCTAATTTACTCTTGTATTAAATTACAAAAGAAGTTAAATATTAAAGAAATTTAAGTAAGTAATTAAGAAGAAAGAAAATAACATAAAGAATAGACTAGTCATTTTAGCATTTATTTAATTTTGATTATTTTAGTTAAACCACTTTTAAAAGAATCCGGAGAGAATGATAGAGAAATACAAGAACATCAACCAAAGCAAGATTGAAGAATAAAGTTCACAAGGTGAATTTTGTAATCAAATTTTAATTTTATTTTGACTAACATTAACTGAAAAAACGGCAAATAAAATCAATTGAGCGATCTAATAATTAATGGAAACAAATTGAAGCATGTCAAAGTCTATTGCTACAAAAATAAGAAAAAGTTAGCACAATTACTGTAAAATGCTAACTTTTAGATCAAGTGGAAGTTGGATTACGACCACACTGTCGCAATATACCTTTTAGTATAGTCTCTACTTTAGCGGAGGCGCATATTAAAAACACATAAGAATTAGTTTTACCAAACTTGTTTAATGGCGGGTTGAGTAGAAACTTGTTAGTGAAACTTGTTTCGGTCTCTCTGTGAAAAACACGAACAACGTTAGAATGGTCGGCCGGTGTATCAGTGAAGCTTCTCCGATGCTTAAGTTAGTTGAATTTTGACTAAAAGGATTAGAGAATATCCAGAAAAGTAGAAACTGGTCATTGATTAGTTACCTTTGTCATGTATTAAAATCTCATGAGGCTGGAGATTTTCCGTGAAGTGATTATGCCACATCAATTGAAGTTTCATCCTTCGTGCTTCGTCTTACCGTAAGGATGTACTTATTACTCAGTCCGGTTTTTAGCGATGTGTTATCAATATATAATAGAACTTATGCTGAAACTTGAATTTGGATATGGTAGCCAGCAATTTAGAGAAGTCTTTATCATTTCATTAATTATTTTTTCAATATCATTTTATTAAATAACATCAAGCTAAAAGTTAGAAAAACCAATTAGCTACGTTAACCATTCCACACTGCAAGAATGATTGATCTGTCAACGTTTTATTGGGTCCTATCTAACTTTTTAATAAGGTTTTCATAGCAAATGAATTAATTAATCAAATTGTAACCAATAAGATCGTAGCCAATCAACCTCAACAAACACTTCATCTTAATAGCAAATTTTGTGGTCCAATTAATTTCCAAAAACCCTTGTGCAACAAAGAATATACATTCTTTTTGCCACATGATTTATTTTATTTATTCCAAATTAATTAATTGCAAAAATACTTCATTTTTTATGCTTGTGTTTGAGCATGAAACAGACCAAATTGAACATAGATGAGGGACTAACACAATAAATTGCACATCAGATTGAAGAAATATCTAATTCAAGTGATAATATAAATATATACTAATCGTGGACAAAAGAACAGACCAAGATTCTTGTGTTCACATTGACAGGCATATCCCATGTTTCATACAATGTCACAGATCAATTTTATACAAATAAATATCAAATTAATCCCAATTCACATTCTAAGCTACTTTACACAATAAGATCAAACAAAATCGAATTAAACAGAATTCACTATGAATTATAGTTATCTCGGCATAAACTGAATAGAAAGAACTAAATTACAGTCAAAAAGAAAATGACCTTACAACATGCTTAATAAAATGGTATCTTGAGCTTGGAAAACTCAATGATTCATGTTAGAGTGCATTTTATGCACATTTTATTTCTTATCCTAAGCTTGTTTTCACCATTTTCTGTGGACTTGGTTAAGTTTTGGATATATTTTGATCATATTAGGGAATGGAAGCAAAAAGTTGAATTGGAGCTTAAAGTGGA
>CAOJBJ015820112.1:0-10989 GCA_948291685.1 Euphorbia celastroides | reverse complement strand
GACATGAGATAATTGTGAATACAAATTTAATACAAAAAAGTACCATAATATGTCACTTTTCTTGCCAAACATATAAAATAACATGTGATATAACTAAAGATATGCTCTTTTACTCTTTTTTTCGCTTCTAATGGGAGTTGTATTAATAGCTTTTTGAAACAAATTATGCCTTTTAATTAGAAGAATTATTTGAATTACTTATTTAAGTCATATTATTTTAATTCAATTTAATTATGTCTGTTATTATTAATAATCACGCATATCTGCATTACAGTGTCAATGTAATGTTTTGCAGTTCTAATGATGTATATTATCGTTTAAAATGTGTCAACACTCTAATTCTTTTTAGACGTATACAAGTACAAAAGAATTAGTGTCGGTTATAACTGATAAATTAATTTCTTATCTGTACATTGACAACAATGCTGCAAGAGGGAAAAAATCATTTAAAACTAAAAATCTAAATATAAGGGATTGGTGGCAAAGTTTTTGGAGACAAATTGTTGGAATATCAACACATCTAAGAGTTGGTGACTATTGGTGAAAATAATGTTTCTGTTGATATTGACCTCTTTGTTCTTATTAAATTTCCTATAATTATCTCTTCAATTAAAGCATTTTTAATTCTAAATTTACGTCGTAACTTGTAATTGGAGAAGTTACGTGAAGTACTTCTTTTTCTATATTATCAAACAAGTGAACAACTCAACTACTCAAAAGCCACATGATCACAATTCGCATGCTACTATTCTAATCCTATTAATTAGTTTACTTCCTTAAGCAGAAACTTGATTACATTTTTTTAATATTTAATAAATTTTCGAAGAGGTTGGGTTTCGAATCCACAACTTCCCACTTTCACATTGAAAAATGTCTTGATTGAATTATGACCCTTTATTTTAGAAACTTGATTAGATAAGTTGATTTGAATTGGTTTTGCTGTACTTTTGTTATGATCCTGTTGGCCATATTAAAATGTTGATTTTGGAAAAAAATTCGAACAAATAAGTTGAATGGAAAAACCAATAAATTATAAAATGATCAATATGCATTTTATAAATCGATATGTTTTTAAAAAATAATGACATTCACAAAATAAATATAATTATAAGCACGTTAAGGTTATATATAAAATAGGTGAAACACGAAAAAAACGTGATACAAGCAATGTTTACGCCTATAAGTTAATGTGCTAGACATATAACTTATTTTTTGGTATCTTACATATTTGTTCATATTTCAACAGTGTATTTGGGTCATACACAAACCGAAATAAAAAAAATATCTAGTAAACAATCATTTTTATCTAATAAACAAAATAAAAGATATTTGATCTTAAATATCATTTAGTATTGGACCTTAAATATGTAAGATATTTGATCTCAAATACCCTTCAAAAACTAATATATTGTATCAAAAATTTGTTGATATCAACAATAAATTTGAATTCGATTCAATGATATAAATGTACTTAGAGAAGAGGCGAAGAAGATTGAGAACTTGATTTAGAGAAATCAAATATGGAATTAGATATAAATAATATGAAACTTTTAAAAAATATATGGTAATTCCTACTATTTCTTTCTTTTTTCAAGTCTAATAAGTAGTACACTGTTTTCTATGAATTAGTTAGGAGCATGGCCGTTCCTGATTATGGACAATAGGTGACAACCTAGGCTTTAAAGAAAAAGGGATCCATATTTTACTAGTTTTATATTATTGCTAATATATTTCTATTTAATCAACCCAAAAATAAAAAGTTAATATATATAATTAAGATAATGAACGGATCATGGAAATTTTTCAATTCATCAAATAAAAAATTAGTATTCTTATTTATTAATACATTCTTTCTTATTTAAACTAAAAGTAAAACAAACATGATTGATAATATCTTTACTTCTTTTTATTCATTGCATCATAATGCATTCATAAATCTTGTTAAAACTTTAAGACTATATATTCAAATAATAATTTAGAGGATTTTAATGTAAATGATCTTTTTTTTGTATCGTAAGTTTTACTAATAACTTTGATTAAAAAGTTGATGTTAAAATTTGAAGTTTTTGAGTTTGTCAAACTCCATTGACCAAGAATCTCCTATTTGAGAAAGAGCTTACAATCGAAATTCTATCCATGACTACCTTTTTACAAGGAAGAGTAACTATTTTCTTTTCAATCTATTTCATTTCCTCATTCTTTCAATTTGTCTTAGTTCAATTATCACTGTACCATTTCCATGCCAAAGCAAGTAAGTATAGGATAAGGAGTCGGCTAGAATCGAGTAAAAAGGTACTTCTCTGTCAAAAAAAGGTTTTCAAAGCTAAATTTATTGAAAACAATTTTTGAGTCATCAATGTCGCAAGAATGTCAAATGATATTGTTTTCTATAGTATTTTAGTGCTTAACTTTTAGTCAATAATATTTTCTACTCCATAGTAGTACATTTGATATTACTGCTTGATTTCTTGTTACACATGATGATAAATGTACAATTTCATATATTGTAATTTAAAATTTCTAACTTTATTAATAGACCCCCAATCTTCATTTTGCCCATAGGCCCCAGAATATGTAGGAACGGGACTGGTTAGGAGTATGAAGGAAGCTAATGTAATATTCAGATAAGTAATTCATTCATGAAAATTTGAAAATTTTAATTCAAAATATGGAGTCAAATGTCTGGTGAAAGTATTATAAGATAATAAGAGTAACATTAGTATGATAATCAAGTCATTTTCACAAATGTATTTCTCATTTTGTTGAAAACCACTACGTATCAACATTTATTATCATTATTAGGATTTAAAGAACTATAGCAATACATTAAAAACGAGAATAATATGCTTTGAGTCGAAGCTTTGATGCTTCCAACTGGACTTCCAAAAGTATTCAGGCAACTCATGATCATCAAATGGATTTGGTCAACTTTTTAATACTTTCATTTGCCTTTTTCTTTTAGGTTGTTTCATCGGAAGCATCCAAGTTGATCAACTCACTTGATCACGTATATTTTTTTATCGTGTTTATATAATTTATCTAAACTTTATTGTAATATTTATGTATTTGGACTCCACCAACTACCAACCTATCTATGTTTTATCTTCTAAATATCCATAGCAACAATGCCATGAAGAAATCAACAAGTGAATTCCATTCAAAATCAATGTTTGATTTCTTGGAAAAATACTCATATATTGGTATACATTTTAACAAAATTTCTAATGGTGGGTGATAAGGAATTTTCATGAAAACGGCAAGCTAATTTCTTGAAATAAAACAACTAAATTATTAATGGAAATTGTGATTTATATCCAATTTTAAAATTTAATTTCAAAATTAACCCCTTCTTACTCTCTTAACATTCTATGACTAAATTTAACTTTTAAATTTGAAACTATACGATTCATTCTTACTGGCTCAATCTCTTCTTCTTCTTCCCCTTCATTCCGTAAATTTTTACGTACTTTTCTTTCAAACCTTAAACCTATTTCTCCTCTTTAAATTTCGAATCTACAAAAATATGATAAGTGAAAAATGTACTATGTAATTAGGGGTATTTCAGCATTAGAATCATATGTTTTTAAACGCATATTATGTTTGTATATCTGTTTTTCTGTTATTTTACAGATTGTCGCGTAGAAGTAGAAGGTTGCTGAAAATCGGGCAGATTTAGTGTGAATCTGGGATTGCAACAAGCTGGATGACGTGGAAGCAGCTCATTGCACTACTTTGGAGGTCCAATAGGAGGAAAAACATCATTATGGGAGGCAAGAATGACGAATGGAATGTTTCCATGTGTATTTCTTCTTGGCCAAGGATGTACAACTTGTGGATTTAATATTTTTTTATCATATTTTGCAAGGCCATGTTGGCCACTTGCTTAGGGTATTCCTTAGTATAAAAGGAACTTCATTTCTTCACTGTAAACAACGGGAAGTTGGGCTTCATCTCACTTCTTCTTCTATTCAATATTATATATTTTCTTTTGATTTTATTGTTAATTATTTTATTATGCCTTTAGAGTAATTCCCAGCAACATTCGCCAGCAACCTGGTGGGGTTAAGCTAGTGGTGTAGATACCTTCTTTATGCAAACTTTATATTTTGTTGTATTGATTGTTATTTGTACTTAATTGATTCATAGGTTTCGGCCGGACCTATGTTGTGTGGAAGCGAGAAGCACCCGTCCAGAGAATTGTAACCATAGACCTAGTAATAATCACATAAATGTATGTTTGTAAGTGGATAATTCCCATAGTATATGTTTATGCTAAAGGTTTCTATTGATTTGTTAATGGAATACTTATTTAAACTTAAACCATAAAGTGGAACTTGCAAGAGGAGGTTCCTGGGGTGAAACATTTTGAGATCTAAGTGGCATGGATGGTATCTGCACTTAGTACTTTTGTGTAAGATACAGGTACCTTAACAAGTTGGTATAAAGGAGGAGAAATATCACTAGTCCCGCTAGATTACTGACAAGGCTTGTACATCATTACTGCATCTGCATCGTAGCAACCTTCATTCTGTTTCCTTTATTTTACAGCAACATTTATATTTCGTCTTTGTATTTAACTCTCTCACATCCCCTTTATATTGTGAATCTCATACATACCAGTTTACATATAAATTTAATTACTTTCCATGCTCCTCTTGGGAATGACACTTGGTCTTGTCCTTTACTACTAATCGCAATCTAGTGCACTTGCTAGGTCCATTGGGTATCAACATTTGGCTTTAATAATCTGAGGTTTGGCTTAAAGAAGAAATACAAGTGAAGGCGGTATCAACGAATTAGACTGATAGTTTATTCTCTTTTACTCTTTTACATGTCAGCATTAGGATTAGATTAATCAATTAAATTCAATGACAAAAAAAAGCTTTTAATATATTTGGCTACCTAATAAACATGATGGATTGATTCATTTATATATAAATAATAATACATCTAATCAGGAATTTTTTCGGGTTGGGGTCAGGGATTTTTCGGGGCGGAGAATAGTATCCTCATCCCCATTTCATTAAAAATCGGGTTCGTGAATTCCCCATTCTTATCGGGGCGGGTCCCCATCGGGTTCAGAGATTCCACGCCCCACTTTCAACACTAGCCCGGAGGATCCATATTAGATTCATATAGTACGTACCCACATGACAGGGAACTCGTCTTAATCCCCATATATGAAAGCCGAATAATCTAGACGTTGTTCTCATTTAGTTGCCAACATTCGACCTGAAAATTATGCAGATTTACGAGTATTGATGTTAAAGTCCCATGAAGTCTCGAAGTAAATAAAAGGACCTTGAAGTGTGGTTTTATACTTTTTAAACAAGCAATATCATCCTCAGCTTCATAGCTCAAATTAAATGCAATTGATAAGTGAAAATATACCATGTAATTAGGGTCTATTTAAAATTAAATTCACCTTAAATTAGAGTTATATTGCAGGATCTTATGCATGTTTATTTAAATGCATATTAGAAGGATTCTGGAGAAGATTCCACATTTTGGCATATTTAGAATGAAACTAGACCCGCAACGGGCTGCATGATGTGGTAGTTAGCAATTGCGCCACCATGAAGGTCCAATGAGAAGAAGGAGTAGCCTGGGTAGGGGGAGAATGAATGAGAGGCACGCACATGTCTTTCTTCTTGGCCAAGACATGACAACTTGCACTTTTTTCATTTTTTTTTTAATTTGTTTATTGTCCATATTGGCCATTTGGGTTTGAGTGATCTCCCCTTACATATAAGAAGTTTTTTTATTCTATGAGAGTATGCTCATTATCTTTACTGCTTTTTTTTTATTAATACATTCTACTCTTTGTTCATCATAATTTCTCTTATAATTACTGCATTTATTTCCATTATAATTACTGAGTAGTTTTCTAACAATCTTCGTTAGCAATTCGGTGGGGTTTGGCTAGTTGTGTTGTATCAATTTAGTACTAACTTATCTTGTGAAGATTGATTTTCATTTATGCCTAAAAGATTGATGGACTTGACCAAGTTCATAAACTACAGAAGCAAGAAGCATTGTCTAGAGAAATGCAACCATAGACCTAGCGGCAATCTCATTAATGAAAGCTTGTAAGTGGATACGTCTATTATTTATGTTTGTGCTAAAGGTTTTCTTAAGTGAATTAGGAGAAGGTAGAGTTCGTTAAGGCATTGAAGGAGTCATTGCTCATGAGTCCAAACTAGTAGGTGGATAAGTCTCGAAGTGAAAGTCTTATAAATCTAAGTGGTAGGATGGCATGGCACAATTAATTAAATTCGTGTAAGATACTTTAGATCTTGGAGATTACAATGATAGCATAAATAGGATTTACATCATTGGTTCCCATTAAAACTTTTGGTTGGGCTTGCGCTTAGTTATATTGTTATTTGGTTAGCAATTTTGTTCTCTTTCTGCTTGTTTTCAAGAATATTGTCTAGCTTAGTTTTGAAGCAATCTTTTTATGTTTCAATCAACTTTAATTTTTGGTAACCTACATACTAAATAACCTATAGAACTGTTAAATTTGTCTTTTCATCTTGTGGGAATGACACTTGGTCTTGCCACTACAAAACGAATTAATTAGCGCACTTACTAAATCCTTTCGGCAGTGCCAGAAACAGTTGCTCGTCAAGATACTATTTACGTGTCTATCCAAAATCATTTCCCCTAAATACCCCCAGCAGTCAACAATAATCAATAACCAGAAACAGTTGCTCGTCAAGATACTATTTACTTCTCTATCCAAAATCATTTCTCCTAAATACCCCCATCAAAATCAACCAAAAGAAACTCTCCGAATTTTTGCTGCCTACAGGAAATTTGATCTTCAACCCTCTTAAAAGTGGGGTAACCTTTTAAGGAAACTCCATCAGCTAGCTTATGCTCTTCAACTATTTCATTAAATCGATTCAACGCATTATAAGAACATTCTTCTACAACACCATGTTGACAGGATGGCGTTGGATGTAGGAAATATAACTCGTCCCAAAGGCGTTTGAGAGCAATGAAATAGGAAAACGAGTTGATTTCTTTGAAACATTCTACTGATCTGCCTTTTAACTTTGAAAAGTATAAGAGAGTTGTTGTCACCATACCTCTGTTCGAGTTCTTTCCACAGAGATCTGGCATATGTTGTGAAAACAAAGGAATCGGCATAATACTTGTGAGAATCCAAGATGTTACTAAATAGTCAGACTCGCTTCAAAACATGGATCTCCCTTGCTTGGAATCCTTTAGGCTAGCTTAACAAAATGAAACTTCTTTTTTAATTCACCGTTAGGGCTCAAATCATTACAGGTTTCCTGATCAGATACTTTTCACCTGTGAGCTGAATGTTGATGAATGTAGCTCATGTACTATCATCTTTAGTGCTCATCTTCTCTTGTGATTTTGCAGTTTCTTAACTCTCCAAGGACATGTTTGGTTCATGGTATAGGGAAAAAATGATTAGAAAAGTGAAGAGTATAGGTGAGTGTTCATGGTTGGACGGAATACCCATTCCTTGATCTTATACATTTTATAGAATAGCTATTCTTTTTAAAATGGAGGAAGTGCTATTACATGGTATTTAGAAGAGCTAAGGAATCCGGAGACGTACACTCTACCAATCTCATCCATTTTACATTCGTTTTTTTCTTATTCCACTGAATAGGTATTTCGTGAACCAAACGTGTCCTAAGTGTTGGAAGAGATTTCTCCTCTGCATTAATTCTTGATTATTGGAATAAGACGGTTAAGCCTCTGATTTTTTCTTTCTCCCTACCACTTGGCTACTCTGATATCATGATACAAATTGAGAGAAAGTTTTTATTTCTAATTATTGGGGAAAAGCGATTAACGATGTTTTTATACAAGTAGCTAGCAGTTAGGACTGTTTTGAGTCAAAATCGTTTTCAGCTAATGATAACAAACTCCTAACTACCTTAAGAAATAATCCGCTACATCTACTAACACAATAAGCTCGGGTGCTTTAGCTTCATCATGATTGATTAGCTTTAACAAATGCCTTATTTGTGCATAGCACGAAGAATATGTTATTATATTCTAAACTACATAAATGCGTTCCTCAATGCATCCATACAATCTTAACTGTTTGTTCCCATATCCAACTAATGGCCAGTGGACACTAAATTTAAAGTTTGGATTGGCGTCGATGAAATGAAAACTAAAAGAAAATCTAATATAATGTTATAGGAATAATAATAAAAACATGACCTATGTTTTTACTCATATGTGTTATTATAAAAAAATTATGATTTTAAAAAATTAATAAATAAAGGTTTTCATAAAATTAAATTATGTCACGAAATACAGTAATATTTTTCAATTTAATCTAAAATTTTTCAACACCCATTAAGTAAAAATATTTTTTAATTAAAATATGTTAATAATTGTTAGACGCATAACAAAATAAATAGTTTCCAAAATTTTATCAAATTTTGACCTATAATTGTTAGATAATATAAACAAATTACGGGTATGTGTAAATAATAAAACTAAACTTTGTAACATAATATCTATTTTATCATTTTTTTTGATAACTTTTTGGAAATTGTCTTTTAAAAGAAAAAATAACAAAGACACTATTTTAATAAAAATGAATAAAAACATAAATAATGCTTTTTAATTAGGTAAGGCTGCTAATAGTTTCGTTTTTGGGAAATTCACATGGTCAATTAGTTTGTATAAAGTAATTACACGAATCTCCCTCAAGAGTTTTATTTCCATAGGATCTCCTCACCAAACTTTCACTTTCACTATATGCGCTCTATAAATACATCAAAACGGTATTCTCCTTTAATTCGATCTGCTTTTGAAACCGTAATATCTCAAATGAAATTCTAATTCTTTTCATTCTCCCTCTAAAATTGCAGTGATTTTTCGTATGAAGCTTCTCTTTTGTCGGCGTTGTTTGTCCGATCTTGTTTTTGATCTATTTTTCGATTGATTCTAGAGAGTTCATATGTTGATATTTGGAGTTCTGTAGATGCGTTGACTACGGTTGCTTGTTTGGATTTCTGATTTGAACTTTGATTTCAATCGTTTCATTATTGGATTACTGTTGCATCTCGTTTCCTTTTAAATTTATGCTTCATCAGATTAGTTCAAATCTGAATCATTCTTAGATTATTGATGCGTTTGGTTTCTTCTTGTTTTATGTTTCATTAATTAGATTAGAATTGTGCATCAAAATTGCTGTAATTGTGCATATTTTATCTGATTTTGATCTCTGCTTCATTTTACAATTAAATTTCAACCTTCTTTCTTGAGATTTTCGATTTGATGCAATTGGATTCTCATTCAAAGCTGCTTCAATGCTCGTTCAAATCTATTGTAAACTCTCTTCTTCTTCTGCAAGTTCTGATATACTGGAGCTTTCAATTTGAATTTCGCATATATCTGCAAGTGATATGTTGGTGTTTGGATTTTTTTTAAATGATATGTAATGGATATGTATTGCGTATGTATTAGTTATATCATCAATATGTAAATCACATGTAGATATTAACTATTTTTGTATTAAATTGTTTTTGGAGTTTTGTAAGCGATATGTAATGGATATGTATGGAACATGTATTGCAATTGATGTATAATCAGATGAGTTATCAACCAATTCGGAAAATTATATGTAATGCAAATTTAAAGCATATGTAAGTATTATGTAAAACACATGTAATGCTTATGTATTAACAACATATACAATGATAATATTTTATTGAGGTTGATGTTTAGTGGTATTAGGCTAATCTTTTAGTTGTTCAATGACATAAGTTTATTGTAGCATATGTTTTTCACAAATCAAATTGTTAAAGTTGCCCTTGGTTTTTTTGCCAAATATTTCCTACTTTCTTGTGTGGCCTGTTTTGTATATAAAAAGAAGTGAAGTTTGATAGTTAAAAAAGCTGGAATTTTCATCACTTTGACGGACAAAATCAGACTCCAAATTTGAACATGTTCACTCTTTTACATGTTTTCGTTGCCCCAAAACATCATTTCCAGTCGGTGCTTCCTCCCACTGTTTTCAACAACCAGAGAGAGAAGAAAACAAAAAATAGAAGTAATTTTTTACCATTAAATTGTTCCACTTTACGCTGTAGAAATATTGGGATTAGGAAAAATGTTAGTCTTTCTTTTCCATCCTCCAGTTGAATTAGAATTAAATTTCATTTCTTTTTCATGAATTCAAATTTTCATTTCTGAATACAAAACGCACTAAAAATTCAGTGCAAGGCCTTCACTGATTTTGCTAAACGTCTTATACCACTGCTCCAACTATAATTATACTTCTATAAATTTAAAATTCAAAAATGTTATTCTCATAAATCTTGGATAAAATTCCAACCGCGTGATAGTGCTAAGGCTGAAACTGCACAACGGTCCATAATATCAAATTAATGTAGTTAAAAGTTATTCTTTCCTAAGAGTTTTGAACCACAATCTAATTTAAATTTTCGAAACCCAGTCACGAGCTCTCCTAGTGTTTTTGCCGCTAGGTTCGTTACTCTCCTAGGGATTGCTGCCTAGGGTTCTTTCGATTGATTTCTTCTGTTTTTCTATTGATTTCTTTAGTATTTTCATCTGCATTCTTTGGCCTGAATCTTTTGTGCGTGATTTCTTTTGAATCGGGAACAAATACTTTTAGCTATGGAGGAAATTAATGAAAGATGTGCGAATGTGTCAATTGGGGATGATGAGTGGGATGAAGGGGAGGGATTTGTCTGTGGCGAGGAGGAGGAGGCTGAATGTCACGAAGATGGAAACGGCTTCTTTTTACTGGCTAGGGTTGTAACGGATAAAGCTATCAAACTGAAAGTGTTTATGGACATGATGAAAGAAGTTTGGAGACCGGTAAAAGGGATTAAAATTCAGGAGTTAGAGAAGTTTGTTTATTGTATACAGGTTTTCCATGAGATGGATAAGGAGAGGATTCTATTGGATGGTCCTTGGTCATTCGAACAACGATTGATCATTGTTAAACCCTTTGGGTTG
>CAOJBJ015819098.1:0-10436 GCA_948291685.1 Euphorbia celastroides | reverse complement strand
ATACAACAAAAGCAAGTTTTCCAACACCGAAAAAACGAAAGCGAAGGCCAAAACGAGTATTTTTACCGAAATGCGATTATGTAGTGAGTTTCAGTCATTGACTTGTTTCAATGTTCTCACTATATTAATTTTACAGGTTTTCCTATGCTATGTATCGATACAAAACAGAGGAAATATTGGCGAAGTTGTATAATTATCGAACGATTTAAAGCCACAAAGTATTAAACCAAATATCCTAATTTATATATCAATGGTGTTCAGAATCTGGACCTCCAGGTGAGACTCTATCAGGATTAAAGCTTTGTAACCATCTACTCCGGTAATATTGAAGCCTCGATGAATCATACCCGAGTTCGCTTAAAAGACGGCTTTCTTTCATTTCCTTCAGAGAAATCATAATAGCAAAAAGACTAGCACTTGAACTTGCTATAAGCACCAATCCAATCACTAATTACACATTTGTTCTTGATGCAACCATAATATATATGTATATATATATTTCTGAAAGAAAAACTGTTGTGAAGTTACAGAAAATTTGTAGTGTTTAGCCATATGCATATCATACTTATATATATAATGTAAGACACTCAAACAGTTAAGGAAAGGGATATAGAGAAGAAAGACATACTTCACGTTGAAGTGACTTGTGAAAATAACTAATGTTATTAAAGTCGGACTGGATATCGAACCGGTGAAATAAGTGATTCATGGTTTTAGTGGTTCAATCGGATTGAACCGCGGTTCGAACCGTTACATGATTTTCTATATGAATATTTATATAAAAATATGTACCAAAATATATATTCGCTTAACTTACAACATTAACTATAAATATGTATCACATCTTATAAAAAAAATATGTTTGGTTAATTTTATTATATATTCGAAAATATAATTGGAAAGGTCTAAAAAAATGCTAAATATGAGGGATTACTTTCATCTCTAATTAAAATAATTACAGTATTTGAATCAATTAGTTATGAAAAATATCTCATTTATATTAATACATTTAATGTAAATAAAATTTTTATGAACAACATAAGAATAATAAATGCTAATGATACTATTTATAAAAAAATGTGTATAAATTAAGTAAGTTTTAATGCTAATTACATTTTTTTCATGTCAATAATATATAAAGCAACAACATTAATTATAATATTAATTAATTTTCATATTTATATTAAAAAACGGATTCTAACCGGTTCATCGGTTTTTTCCGGTTCAACCCGGTTGGAAATGGTTTTTTGTAGAATCGTTGTTTTTCTTCAACCGGACCGGATTCATTACCAGTTTCCGGTTCAACCAGCCGGTCCAGTCCGGTTTTAATAACCATGAAAATAACACAATGAATTGTGTTTTCTTTTTTACAACTTATGATATTGGTTTGACAGGTAAGCGATTTAGTATGCCTTGAAGGTTTCGAGTTCAATCATTCCGAATGTAGAAATTTTTTATCAGGAGTTTCAAGAAAACATATGGGAACCCCATGTTACTTGGACTCGAGTACGAGTATCGGATCCAAGTGCGAATCCCATTGTCTGGTGTTCCATTTTCAAAATTCAATGATACGGGGACACTATCCTAATATTGGATACTGGTGCGGAGATACGGGAAAATAATTGTATGAAGAGTCAATAAAAGGCTTAACATTTCACGGAAATAAATCCTAATACCTGTCTAAAATGTTAATAACTCCTTAATTTAGTAATTAATAAAAAAAGTGCAAATGTGCAAATGGTTCGCATAGAGAGTTTGAATTACAGGACATATTTTTTTTTGCTTTTTTGAAAAGTCAAACCAATCACAATGGTTTGAAGGGTTAAAATTAACATTGAAAAGATTAGGATGTTAATTCAAAAAATCGTGATAGTTGAGGGACTATGTATGCATTTGGCCATTACATTTTATATGTTCATGGATGAGTGATGAAGATTTTGACACTATGAACTAATACATGACATAATTCTTACTTCCATGCACAAAAAATTTCGGAGTTACCCCTTTCCAAAGCTATAGTTATGAAACTATGGCATAGTTAAATAATTTTCAAAGACTTCCACTTTCAAAAAAATTTTTGTCATGTGGAAACAGAATATCAAATCTGTGATACATTGAAGTAATTTCTGAAAGAAAAAATTAATAGTTTATTAAACTCGAACCTATCAAAATAAGTTTGAGTTACATTTAATAGAGTGAATTTTCATTCCATTAATTAAAGTGTATTTGCCCAATTTTTTGATAAAACAAGATTGCAATTGTAATATGGAATTAGCGGAAATTTTATGCATTTGGACTTGGATATGGATTTTTTTTCTTAAAATTGTATGAGGTATTCTTTTTTAAAAAATATTTTTACTTTTACATAAAATTCCAACTTATTTAAGTATATGTCACTTTTCAAGTTTTTATTTATGTTTTTACTGTTTTTTTTTTGCCCTTTTCTGCACCCTCATTTCCTCTCTTCAGATGTCACTATCAGTCTTCTCTCTCTTATTTAACTTTGATTTTTGAAACTTAAAATCGTCATATCTCTCAAACCATTGATTTTTTGGATTCTGTTCGTTTTATTTTGATATTTAAAACAAGATCCATGATGACATACTTTTGACGAAAAAGAATTCGAAATATTTTTTTAAAAAAAACTGGAATTATAATTTTTTTATAATAATCTATAATGTTATAGATTTTTTCTATAATGATCTATAATATTATAGAATTTATCTATAATGATCTATAATGTTATAGAATTGATCTATAATGCTATAGAATTTTTATATAATGTCATATAGGTTACGAAATAACATTATAAATCATTATAGGTTTGCAGATTGACATTATGGATCGTTAAAGATCATTATAAGTTTACAAAATGAAATTATTTATCATTATGGTTTCACAAAATGAAATTATAGATCATTTACAAATTGACATTATAAATCATTATAGATCATTATAAATTTACAAAATAAAATTATAGGATATTATAGAACTTTATAGGTTTACGAAAAACATCTTAAACTAAAGAACATCATAAACTAATAAGAGAAACTTTTGTTAATTTGATAAAGTTTTAATGGCAGCAGTCCAAAATCTGATAATCTAAGATATAATAAGAAGTATGTTAACTTAACAACTAGAAAATTTCATATCACAAATAAACATAAAAAATTTTAGAGAAACAGTGGTCTCATTCCCGGCGGCGGCATTTTTGGTAGTGAGATCTGGATCTCAGTTACGGCGGCCGGTTCCCGGCGGCGGCAGTTCGGCGGTGGAAACTGGCTCTAGCGTTCTATTCCAGCAGCGACAGTTTGGCAGTGGGATCTGGATCTCGGTTCCCAGCGGTGGCAGTTTGGCCGTGGAAACTTGCGCCAACGTTCTGTTCATCTGGTTACTTTTGATTGGAGTTGCCATTGAGAGAAACGGTGGCCTCGATTCCGGCGACGACAGTTTGGTGGGGGAAAACGGCGGCGGCTAGATCTGGGAGAAAAGGAAGAAACAACGAGATTTGGACTGATCTTTGACGGCAGCGGCGTCTTTGGCGGAGAAGAGCTTCTTCGGCGGTGAGCCGATCTGTCGACGGCGGTGGGGTCTGTTCCGCTAGATGTCGTTTGTGTTTCCAAAACTCGCTGGAAAAACGCAAGCAGCCATAAAATGGCGGAACATCCGGTGAGTGCGACGGCGTAGGGTGGTCCGGTCGACGAGAAGTGTTGGTCGACGGGAAGGCTTTGACGGAGAGAGCTTCGACGGCGGGGGGCCGGCAACTGATCGGGGTTTTTTGTTGTGAAACTAGGGAAAAAAGGGGAGAGAGGTTTTCCATAATTAGTTTGGTGGAATGGCGTAAAAAAGTGGAGAGAGGTTTTCATAATTAAGGGTATTCTGTTGTTTGTCTCTTTTTATTAGAGTAGGAAAATTGTAAAGTTGTAAATTCATCCACTCATTTACTTATGATAGTTGAAATTCATGTTTAATTGTTTGTAAGCAGTACATTGTAATTGAATTTCACCAATTAAAAGTAAATTAATGGAGGTAATTAATCGGAATGTTAAACTTTACGATATACTTTAACGGTAAGAATTCAAATTTGTTTCGTCCTCTCGTATAAATTTCAATAATATGTATTTGTTTTTTTTTTCTACCGTCCATAATGTAATAATTTTAAATTAATTTCAATCTCACGACAAGCCATATGCCAAATTAAAGCATACATATTAAACAATTTTTTTAATAATTAGTAAATTTTTTAAGAGGTTGGATTTTTAATCCAACACATTGAAAGATGTATTACTTTGAGAAATTATATTAAGCGTCTGGTATTTTACACCATTCCTCAATCCGATCATTAAATGTGCAATAAATACTCAATTAATTAAATATAAATTAAATTTCAACCATTAGATTAAAAAAGATGTAAAATGTCAGACATTTAATATAAATTCCCGTATCACTTATTGATTTTGGTATACATATCCATCAATACATAAATCTACTTGTCCATTAACAATTTGTGATCATTCTTATCCGCAATTTCCTTCTATCAAAATTATATATGAAGTCTACTTGTTGATACTGTGACTTGAAATTTCCTTATTATTTAATTTGGTAAAATTTATAGTCAACTCAAGTCATAAGATACATTCGAAAAAAGCCAAATGCATGTTTACTAGAATAGAAAAGGCCAGATACATAAACTTGTTTTTATTAGCTGTTCACTTTCTTAAATTTTTAAAAGTCCCTCTTATTCTCTAACTTGTCTAAAACAGTCGTCCAAATACTAAAATATGACACGTCAACTTTTGGTTTGAGATGAAAGAAATGAAATCTTTGAGAATTCAAAAATTGACACGTGGCGTTTAATAAAAAGTTAGTAATTCTTATAATTTAGACGATGCAGATTCATACATTTTTATGAGATTAAGAAGACTAGAAAAAGTTCGGTAAATTCAATGGAGTAAGCGGCCAATAGGAACAAATTCAAGAGGACATTCATTCAGCCTTCGAAAATTTGCCTTTTTTCACCTATCATTTTGAATTTCGGAAGCAACACATTCTAGAGTAAATCATTAGATGTTTGTGCGCTAACGGTAGTGCGTGAAATAGTGAGTTATATGTATCATGTATGGTCAAACTAACACCATAATTTGATCGTTGAAATGTGAATTTGGAGTAACAAAACAAGAAGAAAAGTTAGTTTTGTTAAACTAGCAAGTGGATTGCTGATTCATTTAGGATATTATCTTATCCCAACTCACCTATTTTTCCTTATCCATCTGGATTGAAGTCCAAATGATGCATTCAAAAATAATATTGACGCTAATAATGTCACAATGCGTATATCTTAAATGTTGAAAAATTAGTGATTGTATGTTGTCGGACACATACATAATGAAACAATCGAAAGCATCAATACCTCTTATCTAAATCCGATAACTTTTACCTGATGTCACCTTTATCTTTTAACAGTTTCAATTTAATATCTTAATTTGACACAAGTGCATCAATTTTTTCTTTTAACGCTGACAATCTAATCAGTCAGACGGTGTTGATCCGAGACGGATCAACAACCGGCTTGAGAGACTGCATCGCATGAAGAACTTGAAGAAGTCACATCGAAAAAATTTCTTAGACGACGTTGAGCTAAGTCAGCTCAATAACTGGTTGAATAAGTAAACAAGACAAGCCTACCGCCTAAATCTGGTCGGCAGACGACTTTAAACTTAAATTACGACAAACAGAGTTTAACAAGAACACGGTCTTTCTGTTATAGTAGATAAGGAAAGAAAGAAGACTGAATCCTAGTAGGATTCAGATTTCTAAGTGTGGCCATCAAACCACAAGCCTTAAATTACCTCTTTACCCTTCGGTAATGAGTTATTTACCAATAACCCCAGGGCAACACCCATTACCCATTAATATCCATCAATCAGCAATGTTGAGGGATGTAATTTTCACAACCCTAGTTGTTAATCTACCTCGTTCACAACCCTAGTCTTTAATCTGCCTCTTTCAACCCTAGTCGTTAATCTGACTTAGGTGTCAGAGATCATTGAGGTAAAACTCCCCATGCTCGTTTTCCTACCTAATTTCATAAAGTATTCGGGGAATGATGATGTAATATTTCATGTCAATGACTATTCAAACATAGCAGGAGCAAATGAATCGTACAAATGTTGTTAGTTTTTATGCTCCTTAAAAGAAGCTGTTGTGATGTGGTATATGTAAGGGAAAATGGACTCTAATCATGCCTAGCATGCGCAGCGGAATTTTAAAATTTTTCCTAATTTCCAGGTAACCTAAGCAATATATAATCAGAACTTAAACCATGCTAGGTCAATTCCTACTTAATTCCTTAGGCATATTAAGCACTACCTTAGTTCTAAACTAAGGATGAATAATCTAAGTAGAAATTGAAACGAATAAAGGAAATAAAGAACATACCGTAATGTCGATCTCCTCCATTCTCTATCCCTCTCTCCGGCTAGTATTGTCGTAAACACTAACTATTCAAGGGTAGGATAGTCTCTACGTGTATCCACACGAGGGCTACTAACATAAATCTCCTAGAGGTGAAACTCTCCGAAAACGGGGTAGGTCCTAGCAAAACCCCAAACTCAGAACCGAAAAACAAAACTAAAAGATCAACCTAATTAAAGGTTGATCCACCTCCAAACCTCCAAAGCTTAGAAGTCGGTTTCATTTTTCAAACCGACTCATTACCCGAACCCTAGAGGAGTTGAGAGGATGTGTTGAAATAAGGTGGTGAAGAGCTCTATTTATAGAGGGTTTGGGAGTCTCTTAGCAAAGTTTATATTGAGAATTGTTACTTTGTAGTTTTTGAAAATAAAAGTCATCCATCATGTATCCATACACATGATGACAATTATTTGATCTCGACACAAAGTCACTCGGTAATTTTAGATCACAAATCCCTACATTTAAAGCAACACCATGTGCTTCATTTCCAACCTGTTGGATTTATCTATCTTCTTACCAATTCATTTGTAACTACAAAATATTATTCTTATGCTTTAATTCCATATAGAATATTTTTCATTTGATAATCCATTATATCAAACTTGGAATTGAATTCCGTCTCCCGTAACGCAGGAAACAATATTCTTAATGACAATCTGAAACATGACAATAATCATTTTGTCTTTATTACAATTTCATGCAAAAATGTAGGTCTTAAGTTCCTACATAAATAGCAACAACCATGTTTTATTGATTCCTTGTAGGTACAACTCTACTTTTGCCTATCTACAACATTTTTACTCTAGTACAAATAAGTGATCCACATATGGTATCCCATACCTATGTCGAATCTCATTCTCAATATTAACATTTCTCGAAGTGGAGGCTTCCAAAGCCTTTCAACTTCTCATGCTATGAAACTTTTGAGCCACTTGTTTCCAACATCTCATATTGAAACAATCCTATCATTCTCTTCTATTGCTCTCTCCTTGCTTCAGAACCGGACATCCCATGTCCCTTTACATATAAAAAGTTTAGTTGAACCCTTTTTTTATTTCTTGTAAAATCATTTCTCTATATGCAAAGACATAGACAACAAAGTCTATGATTTTATGATGCTCTCGGAACTAATTTAACATGAACTTCAACATCTAACTTAATGTTGTTTCTCTTCAAGTTCCTTCAAAATGCTTTCCATAAGGTAGCATGAATCATTCCAAATGTTCATCTTCCTTCATGGTTTACATGTTCTACTTTTAAGTAGATATACAAGCATCATGTTGTTTAGAATGAGTCTCATACCTTGTATAGACCAAGCCATAAGCTTTGAGGACTATCCTCATATTCTAAACAGGTGAAGCTAGAGCCAACTGGTTATCAAACTTTATAGTTGTTTATCATAGAAGTAAAGATTCTACCTCAGTTATAAGATAGAAACTATTGTTTAGATTTATGTATTAGTACATGTGCTTAATAGATGGACTTTATGTTTAAGCACACTCTCCTACTATTTAACTACGAATCAAAATAGCCCTCTCTATTGTATTTGGGAGAATTGGAGTGATCATTTTCTCCTAGTGGGTTAGCATCCATGATTCAACTAAAATAAGCCCCAATATTATGGAACAAAAACTTATTCTAACGTATCATATTAGGAATTTCATTCCATTTACATCTCATGCAATTGCTTAATCATTCGGGTTTTCATCCCATGAAACGTGTGAAACCAATTATACATCTCCCCGAATATGTCTCTAGACTTGGAATTAGTCCCAATATTATGGTGACCAATCCAGTCCTAGTTAAGGCTGAAAAAAAACTCGACATTTATGACCAATCGAGGTGCACGCTACGCGTGAACAAAACACCATACATCAAAGTGGATCGTATCACAAACCCAAGTCTCGGAAGACTAATACTACCTTAATATTCAAAATCAGTGTTAACACCAATTTTATGATGGTTAACCTAGTTCTATTTAAGAGGGATTTTTTATTATCTTGGTGATATTTCATGGTCTCACCTAAAACTCTTTTATTACATTTCTAAGATATAATAAATATGGAAATGGTTATAAAAACTAATACCAAATCCCGAGCCATAAGGAATTGATTAGGTCCAACCTAATGGTACATGCTCAATACAAGGGTCTTTTATAACCATTCCATCATACTATAGCACATAGCATGCAAAACAAAAAAGGGTTCAAAGTTTTTGAGTTCCTGCACCTATGTCTATAAGCTTTTATTCAACAACTTATTCCGTGTGTTATAAAACCATATGCAGAATCTAATTCCCATACTAGAAATCAAGCAGTCCATAGTGAATCATTAGCAGTCAGAGTACAGTTGCCGATGTATATTCCCAGGTAGGAGAGGTGCCCCATGAGAGCTAGACACCAAGTCCAATCCTTGCCAGAACATACACGGGCCCCAAGTCTTGTTAGCTGATATTCATAATGGTCTATATGGTTTTGTTCTTTCTTGTTCTAAACAGAAAGCATTTATAATACCTTGAATAACATTGTTAATCCTAGATGATTCAGACTAAGTTTGAGCAATCTTAATCTAATTATCACAATAGTTTTCTTAATCGAGAAATGAAAACCTAGTCATGCATTGTTTCTAAAACAAATATTTCAAATAAGAAAACAAGGATCCTAGCATGCTTCTATACGTTCAATTATATATTTCATTTGGAAGTCTCTGATACCACTATTGGGAAAATGGACTCTAATCATGCCTAGCATGCGTAGCGGAATCTTAAATTTTTTACTAATTCCCAGGTAACCTAAGGAATATATAATAAGAACTAAAGCCATGCTAGGTCAATTCCTACTTAATGCCCTTGGCATATTAAGCACTACCTTAGTTCTAAACTAAGCATGCATAATCTAAGTAGAAATTGAAACGAGTAAAGGAAATAAAGAACATACCGTAATGTCGATCTCTTCCATTCTCTATCCCTCTCTCCGGCTAGTATTATTACAAACACTGGCTACTAACAGAAACCTCCCAAAGGTGAAATTCTCCGAAAACGGGGTAGGTGCTAGCCAAACCCCAAACTCAGAACCAAAAAACAAAACTAAAAGATCAACCTAATTAAAGGTCGATCCACCTCCAAACCTCCAAAGCTCAGAAGTCGATTTTATTTTTCAAATCGACTCATTACCCAAACCCTAGAGGAGTTGAGAGGATGTGTTGAAATGAGGTGGTGAAGAGCTCTATTTATAGAGGGTTTGGGAGGCAATCTAGCCTAGCCGATCGGCTAGATTCCTATAGTTGTGATTTAGCCGATCGGCTAGTTACATCTATGGTTGAAACTAGTCGATCGACCAGTTTGGCCACTAGGGTAATCTAGCTGATCGGCTAGATTACCTCCAAGGCATCCCACCAAGTTCCTTTGACCTCCCGTTGACTCCCGAATCAAAACAATATCGATAGCACCTCTTCTCAGCCTTAGTCTGGACTCTAGACTAAGCTCTAGACTAAGCTGTTTTCATGTCTAACCACTCTTAAAACTCAATCATAAGTTATATTTTGGTTTAGACCCAGTCTAAAAGTTCTTTACACTTTTAGTCTCTCCTCTTACGTGTGTGACCCATAGGACCCCTAACACCAAACCGCTAAAGCTTCATTCAATCAGTTTTCCCCACTATGAAAACACCGACTAATGTGGAATTTATTCTAAGATAATAGGCCGTATCTTTAGACGATCATTGCATGTCTCTAGAAAGGATTCATGATCCCCCAATGCCCGGGATTTTAGTGTTTACAACTAAATCATGTACTACAGTAGACTATTGTGCAATACACTCCTTCCATCAAACAATACCATCTGGTTTTAGGGTACGGATAAGTGTCAACCCTATGGATTTGAAATCCATCCAGTATGATTCTTTTTGTTACCAAAGTACATTGCTCTCTTTGTGATGTCTTAACTAGAATCCCATTCTATTAAGA
>CAOJBJ015815106.1:0-10724 GCA_948291685.1 Euphorbia celastroides | reverse complement strand
TAACAAAACAAATTTCTTCTCTAGTGAAATCGCCTTTACAATACTCGACGATTTATGATGACATACGAAAACTGTTAACCTTTAGCCTTTTAAATACATTTGACCCAACATTTTAATCTCGTATTAAAGACGAATCCAACTATTCAACAATAGAGTCATCAGCATTCGAGCCCTGATAATCTCAGCTTAAACTGATGGGTAAAACCCGAACGTACCATTTATATTAATCCTAACAATAAAATCCTCTCCCACATGAGAGAACTCATTCGCTAACCAATTAGAATATATTCTTCAAGAAACAATCAATACACAAAACACGAACAAAAATGAGGCTATCAAGTTCGAACTTGCAGTAATAAACACAGGCAAGCTGTTCGCGCTGGAGTAGCTCGGATTAACAGCGAAACCCTACCCAAGAAATCTAACATTGCAACAATCACAAGGCCAGACCATTTGCAAGCTTTCTAACTTGTTACCAATAATTATAGGGAAATTGCAAAATTTGACTTTGCCATTCCTAAAAAAGATATTTATTGTAGAAAACTTAGGATCTTTAAGCCAAAAGTAATGCAGTAATCAAATGTGCTATAACAACTATGTTTTCTGGACAAAAAACTTGCAGAGAACGGAGTAACACTTACTTCGATTTTCTGACAGAAGACCTTCGGTAAAACTGGAACCTCTGCTGAGACTGTAATGGCATTTTAACTATGCACATCTGTATAAAAGCAAAACACGAAAAAAAAAATTCGATTCTCCATTGTTAAGAAGCGGTTCTCTGCTTTGGTATATACTTTAACTTGACGCCTTTTGCTGTCTTCGATCTGAACTTTTCTTTCCCAACTCCAGCCATTGAAGACTCTGACAAAACTACACTATCACTCTCTGAAGATTTATCCACTGGAGATAGAACCAATTTAACATGTTCAGTGGCAATAGCGTCTTTCCAGCCTGCATAATTTAACCAACGGTTAAAAGCCGGAGAACTGGACTTGTATTCTATCAAATGATAAGATAATTCAATGGTAAAATAACAAAGGCCTGATAAAAAAATCTGGACACCCCTGAACTCGGCCCTCATAGCCTCTCGCCCCCCTAAATTTGCTAAAAGGTATTAGTTTCCCCCCTTGAACTTACAAAAAGCACCATTTTGCCCCCCCTAAATGCCACAGGTTGGCTTTCGATTGGCTTGACTTTTCAAAAATGTCATTCAACTAGAAGTTGACATGTATTAGGCCAATAACCAAAGATAAAGCGATATCAAGCGTAGAGAAAACAAACTTACGCTCAGCAAGAAAAGCTTTTGCAGCCTGGCTTGTAAATCCCGTGCCTCCAAGTACAGAATTCTGCAGGCCCGAAAGATTACTCTCTGTACAACTGTAGTCATGGTCAACTGAGCCCGGATTCGAACCATTTTCATTGGATGAGATTTGATCAACTGTAGCCGTTTCTTTGATACCATTTCTACAGACAAGCCTCCAACGCTTTATTGTTGGCCTGTTTGTGCTGTTATAAGCAGAATCTGGCCTGTTGTGCTTGTCCTGCTCTGAAAGGGAATCTTCTGTAGCAAGGGTAACGGATATAGAGCCAATAAGAAGCTCGTTTTTCTTAGTTTCATCTGGTGGAATTATTGTTTGTTTTTGCGCTCTAGTTCTCAGAGTATTACTATTGGAATCTGTCTTAGCTTTTTGGCTCCATTTTCTAGTGCCGGAAACAGATTTGAAGTCCCTTCTTCCATTTTGCCGGTGATTCCATTGTGATTTTGGTGACAAGTTCCATTGAGCAACAATTTTTCTTCGATTATTTCTCTGTAGCATCTGCCTTTCAGAGATATTGTTGGTGCCAGAATCACTATATCCACTGCCAGAACCAGTTTGAATCTCAAGATCCACATCTTCATCAGTACTTGGGAGTTGCAGAGGCTCAAGAGTTGAAGATCGATGATCAGAATCAGATGTGGTCAAAGGGCAGGAAAGGTCAGCTAAAGGAAAAGCCTCCAGCGAGTCATTGATTAGTTCTTCAAGATCTGTGACATCTGTCGCTTGTCTTTGATCCTTTGCTTTTTGTTCTTTCTGTCTGAGTTTCTTCAGTCTCTTCCTCTCTAAGAGCTCAGCTTGTCTACACATTTTTCAGAAAGCATAGAAGATTTAGAAAAAAGTTAGAGAACCACATAGAGTGAAAGAAAAAAGAGCATCTTTACGTTCCACAAATTTCAGCTAAATGAAGATAATTCAAATTCAAGGGATAAGAAATTTAAGAATCTTCATAAGCATTCCAGCTACTTCATGCCTCAGATAATATGAGAGAAAGATTCTGTATCAAAACCTATTCTCTCTACAGCTCTTCAAATTGAAGCCCTGGAGTTCCAACTCCTGCGTTTTTTGTGCAAGTATGTTTGTGCTGGACAAATTGTTACTCATAAATAGATCTTAAGGAAAAGTTCAATCAATGTACCAAATAATTTCATCAAGAACCTAATGATATAAAAGCAGTTGCGCAATCAATCACCATTTCATCAACAGAACAGAATCGCCTCATGTCCTTAGCTACCATATGAACTACCCACTATATACTGGACATAAAGCTTATCAACAATCATATATAGTCACGCAAATATATATTACATAAATTAATCATTTACTTATATTCTTAGAAAATAGTACATGAAAATCAGGTATGGAATGTACCTTCTCTGTGCAGCCTCTTCCTCCTCCACAAGTAACTTTTGGCATCGCAAAGCTTCAGCATCCTTATCAGCAAGCCATGCTTTAACCTGAAGGACAAGCAAAAGCAACTTTCGGCATCAGAAATCTTCTGGAAGAATCTTGGCCGTAAAACTAATAAAAGCGAAAAAAGCATACCAATTTCTGTTCCAACAGGAAGCTAGTGCAAGCAATTAAGTTCTTTGTTTCAACACCTATCTTCCCTGCTTCTCCATCAAAAATATATTTTTGCATTGAGACAGCTGATCCACAAAGGAATGTCTTCTCACTTCCATCATCAAGGATACCGAATAGTTCCTCAGATGACACGGAAAACCTGGAAGCCTTGGGTTGGATAATATCCTGAAAAGAAGTGGCAAATGCATACAATCTAATGTTATGGGGGAACACAAAAATTGAATTTAGAATATAAAACAGCAATAAAAATGAAGTCAGTCTTACCAGAAGGGCAGGCCCAGCCTTCAGGCAATATTGTGGAAGAGAAGAAAATCCAGGTCTATGTACTAGTTCCATCAAAGACTTTATGATAGAAGACCCTGGAACTTCCTAATAGGTAATTATCACAAGGAAAAGTTGTTCATAAAAGAGTTGAGAATATGCATGAAAGTAGATAGAAATGCCAAAATTAAATAAACAACAAAAAATTCTACAATCACTTCAGAATTTAATGACAAATTCTTCAGCAATGTGCAATAAAATGGTTAAAATAACAATAGCGTACTGGGAAAGAAATGGAAGTCATCTTATAGTACAAATTTGGCAAGCAACCACATCACTCATGACCTTACAATGCTAAAATACATTAAATTGGTAAATGCATAATTAAACAAAAATTAAATATTTATGTTTTTAGACATCATCTCACTACACTCGACTCCTCTTCTATTAAAAGAAAAGAGTTCCCAAATAAAATTCCGGCAGTAGGATAATAAAAGTAGGGAAAGATATGGATTACAGCAATAAATAAGGTAAAACGCTAAATGCACCAGATATGTAGTTGAAAGATTTTTTATTGCAAACATGAGTGGTAAAAGAAATGCATACCTCCAGCGAAACATCGTCAAATGATAACAGTTTCTTCGCCTCATCCTCTGCAAGCTGAAAAATATACAGGCCGATGAAGATAATAACCAGCGAGAAAAATCCTCAACCAAGCTTTCATAGAAGAATCCTTACCTTGTCCCAAAAGATCCGCAATAAATCCCTATTTTTTGCAGAGTCCTAAAATCAATGTAACACGATTCATGAATATCTTCATATAAAAAGTAAAGAATAAAGAGGTAATCACAGAAACAACTGGCACAAAAAGTGAATCGAGATAAAAGAAAGAAGTCAATCTGGCATTTGTTAATCAGAATTTTCAAAATTGTAAAATCCAGGAAAAGAAGAAAACGAACCTTGCCAAGTTTTTTCAACCGATGGTGCACCCGTACGTGTCTTCTATAATTAATAGATGAATAAAACTCCCGGGAACACTTGTCACACTTTCGCATCTGCACCTTCAAAGGCGTGAGCAAAGGCCAACCAGGGGTATCTGAGAGAAGGCAATATATCAAATGCATGGGTTCGACATTGAGTAAGGCCGAAACTAATACGATAACCAAAGACCAACAGACTGTGCTTTTAAATACAGTTCTCATGACAACTGGCTACAGAAGACAAAAATCCTTCACAGTTTTAGTCGAATAATCTTGTAATAGTAAGTCTTTGTTCTTTGTAGAGCAACCTCTAATTCCAAATGATGACATGACACCTAACCCATTCATTCATGTGACATGAAAACATATAATATCATATGAAAAAGATACCTTGCTGATCAAGAGCGTTTAGTAACTGAAACCACTGTACTGGGCTATCGCCAGCCCTTGAGAAAGAAAGAAAGGGCTCTTTTCCAATTGCTTTCCTAATAAATGTGTCTAGCGAATCATTTCCCTCTTCTTTTTTCATCAAATCAGTGGTACTTGAGGCCTTAAGTGCAGCAACTGGCATTTATGCAAAAACTTTTAACCACTGCAAAAAAAATTAAAATAAATATCAAGATCATCCAGAAATTAAGACGGTAGTGCTCAAACGGAAGTTTTCTATTAACTTGATATTGAACCCAGCCTGGATACTGTCAGGCCTAATTGCTCAAATGAGTACAATTGGTAGCATGCTGCTCATATACAAACGATTTGCTAACCTACATTCCATCTCCTCTAACTCAAAAGTGCAAGTAACTACTTCTGTTCTGTATAAGCCTTGCACCCAAAATACCAAAAATTAAAAACGGTTTTTGAAATTTCCATATACTTCTTGTTCATCTCATGAGTGTAAACAAAATTCTTTCTCTGAGGAAAAATCTAGAGAGCGTGTCTTTCCAACTCTTTATCCATGATCGAATGCAAATATGCGTATCAGGGATATCCTTACTTACAATCTGGTATCGATATAGCCAATGAATGTCAAGAATTTACTCATGTAACTAAATTTCCTCAGTGTTCAGAGAATAACATACCACAAACATCTGTCCCTGCTGTACTGATTTTCTATGGCTATAAAAACGGAAAAAATGCAAGAAATTGGTACATCGACATAATGTCATCACGTAGCAATTCTACAACAAATCTTATGCTGAAGATATCAGGGATCAGATATAAGCTAAATAACAACACCAAACATCTCAATAGAAACAGGCAACCATCAAACGCAAGAAACCATAACCGAGTCCAGCATTGTAGAAATCCAAGAAGTTGGGAAATATAAAATTAATCAGAAAATCACACAAACACAAATTAGATGCATTAAACTCCAGATCACATTAAACAGAGTAAAACAAGCTACAATGAATAATGCAGGAAGCAGTAAATTGTCATGAGAGATTAAAGTTCTAAACTCATGATTTCCATTGCCCATACCATAACAAAGAAACCGCAATCAGTCGGCAACAAAACTTAAACCAACTATTCGCCTCAATGACGCATAAACTATTTCTCTCCATAACACAATAAAATACATAATTGACAAGGTCTCCTGTGCACGCACGGTTTCCGCAGCTAAAAATACAGAACAGTTGAACACATAAAAAATAGAAAATGTATATGTATATAAACAAACAAAAAGCGAAGAAAAAGAAAAGCAATGAGCTAAGTAGAGCAAACGAGATGTGATCTGCGATCGGAAAATGGAATAGATTAGCTGTAAGAGGAAGAAGAAGTGAGTTGAGTGATCGGCAAACGCACCTGTGAGAGAGAGATCGGCAAGGCGGTGTATGAAATCACCGGCGATCGGAAAGTTCGAAGATAGGGAGTGACTGGAAGGATTGAAAATGGAAGGGAAGAGAAAGAGAATTCGTGAAAGTTGATCGGAGGTGAAGAAGAAAAAAAAATAAAAGGACAAAATAAAAAAGAAAAGAGAGTTTCGAGGAGGGGAATTTATACACGGGAATTAAGGCAATTAAAAGGAACCTTCTATGTAAGGCAATTATTAAAAGGAACCTTCTATGTAAAAAAATATGAGTAGATCTTTTTAAGAAAAAAAATTTGTAATATTATTAAAAGGGAAATACAAAATATGAGTACATCTTTTTAAGAAAAAACTTTGTAATTGTGAAGTTATACGTGGCCTGGAATATGAAATCTCTAAAATTTTATATTTGATCTTAACCATTAAGGTAATATCATGAAAAATGATGATCAATGTATTGCTTTCTCATATTTGTCTCTGCATTTAATAATTGTGGTTTTGATTTGATATATTTAAATGTTTTCCTCGTGAAACTTATTTTTGGAGACATGAAAACGTTTAGTCATTTATATTTGTAATAAATGACTTGTCGACTTAATGATACAATAGCTTTATAGTATGTATAATGTGTTTATGCTACGGTAAAATTGTATATTTGATCTTAACTATTAAGGTAGTACCATAAAATATGATGATCATTGAGATGTACCGCTTTCTCATATTTGCCTCTATGTTTGGTAATTATAGTTTTGGTTTGATGTGTTTTTCCCATGAAACTTATTTTGAAGATATGAAAACGTTTAGTCATCGATGTTTATAATAAATGACATGTCGACTTAATGATACAATAGCTTTATATCATGTGTAACGTGTTTATGCTATATCATGTATGGAAATTGTCATACCATCTATAATCCTTATACAATATGTTATCACTTCTCACATTCCCGTCCGTGATACAAAGTGGTCTATAACAAATACGAACTGCATTAGACCGGTATAATGCCGTTATACCAAATTTTTTCACTCATTCTACATTCTATTAAGCGGTATACAACTTTTTATAACTTGTACGAACCATTTTATACCAGGTATAAAAATTTGTAAACCTTTTCTTGACTCTCTCGCACTCCAACCAGCGGTATTTGGCATACATCTCTAGGCGAAAATGTGGAGAATGATAAAAATAAAAAGGTTAACCCCAAAGTATAATTACCCTTTTAATTAATTTGTTGAATTAGCATATAGATTGTACTGCAGTTGTTGCATTGAACAATTTGATCATGTCCCTTTACATTTTCGTTGGTACCGAGACTTTAAACTGGAAATGGTTGTGTTTATGTATGTACACACAAAATCTCGCAACATCTGTACAATCGTAACTCCCAATTCAGCAACCGTTTTTCCAGTCTTGTATTGCTTCATAAAGGGCGTGATTAGGAACAAGATCGCAGTGTTTGAGTTTCAGATTTGTCATCGGCGAAGTGTTTTTTCCACTTTTCAGCCATCCTTTGATAGCATCTGCATCGTATGTGAAACCATCGGCAGCAATGTACGGGTCTTTCATTACTTCCTGTGAATCCAAATATAGTAAGCATGACGGCAAGAAACAGAGATATTATAAAGGTCTAATGCATCAGTAGCTACCCGAATTTGTCCTGAAAACTTACTGCTACTAAACTTTAATCTCTCAGCGTCCTAAAGTTAGCTTTTTTGTAGATCACAACCCCTTGGATGCCACATGTTAGTTTCTGGTTAGAGAGTGAAAATGGCATTTTTAAAAGTTAAACCAACCAGAAGCTGACACATGGCATTCAGGATGAGAGCACAAAAAAAGCCAATTTTAGGGGACTAAGAGAAGCTTTTAAAAGTTCCGGGGGGCAGTAGGCAATCCGTGACGACTTTAGGGGAAAGAATGAAACTGGCCACATAATTTTTTTACCTGGAAAATGGGGCATACAAAATGGGATGGAATCTTGTGTAGCTCTTTGGAAACAAAGCAGGATTCTGAATCAACACACAAAGCCCTCAACGGCTCAAGAACGCTCCAGATACCCGAAACAAGATCCGGCCTTTGCATTGGGTCACTTTCACAACACCTTAATGCTAGCTTTGCCAGTACTTCAGCCTTCTCAACTAGCCATTTCCCAGCAGAAAAATCCAGCAATTCCTGCAAATTGTTGTTTTCTAATGCACTTTTCACAATTTCCACCAACCCTGAAACCGGCCTTGCAGTCAATAGCTGTAAAATTATCATCCCGAATGAGTAAATATCGGCCTGTGGGGTTAGTTTTCCTGCCTTGATGTATTCCGGGTCAGAATAAAATGTGGAGTTTCGGGACTTTTCGCCATTTGGGACTAAATTGGAGATGCCGAAATCACCGAGTTTGCTAACATAGTTGGCATCCAAGAGGACTTTGGATGGTCTTAAATTACCGTGTATCATACAAGGAGTGTTGGAGTGGAGGAATATAAGGGCAGAGCATATTTCAGAAGCGATTCGAATTCGGGTTTGCCATGAAAGTGGAGGCTTCTTGTTTTTGCAGGCAAGGCGGTCTTTGAGGCTTCCATTTTGGATGTATTCATAGACAAGAGACCGTGACTCGGGGCAAATTCCAATTAGTGTTACCAAGTTTGGGTGTCTCACCCTGCTCAATACCTCTACCTGAAATTCAAGCCACAAAACCAATAATTTGACTAAGCACTTCACTACAGAAAGCACATAATAGTCACAGTTTTGGCAGAATGCAAATTAATACTAGTTATTTAAGTTTAACAGCGTTCACGAGCTTACATGATTCATAAATTTCTTTAATGTTAAAATGCAAACTATAAGGACTCTATAGTACTTCTATAGTGTCTCTACTAGTCTACAACCTGTTTCTCAAGTATTTATTCCAGCTTGGTGAATCAATAGCACAAGTACCATGGACCAGCATGCGGCTTATTAACCATAAAAGGACTTTTGTAAGGATAATAATTATGTACAATTCATTTGTTGTAATTAGCCTGGTTTCAATTGACAATTTTCCCAGTTATTGCCACAGATAGATGCAGCTATTCCAGTAAATGAACAAGATGAAATTCAATAAAATTGAATTAGGTTTTCATTTGATCACACTTATCAATGTAGAAAACAAAAAACAGAGGCATATGGAATGCCGAAGCAACACTTCAAAAGCACAATCTTTTTCCCAATGCAATTACACATTATTCCTAACTTTTATGTGAGCTCCTTGATGATTCTTTCCATCAAGATCTCGTATTCTTTCTTTTTCAGTCACAAATTAGCTCTTTTGACAACCACTTGGAATTCAAGAAGAACTTTAACATGCTTAAAAAGAAGGGAAGACATGGTTTACCTCATTTCGAAAATGAATTTGGCTCCGAGAGCTGTAAGAGGGCAACATTTTAATTGCCACGTGTAAATGTCTAAGGATCCCTTTATATACACTCCCATATCTTCCTTCTCCGATCTTCCAAGCCGAGTCAAATCCACGGGTCACCTGATTGATCTCCATAAAAGAGAACTCAAGGATTTCAGACCCGAAAACTCCCTCAACTTTCATCTTTGCCAATCTCCTCAACCTCTTTGCTTCTTTTAATGCAATTTCATATTCAATCCGTGCTTCATCTCTTTTCGATCTGAAACTTATCAACAGCTCTACAGCAGAAATGATTTTGTCCTCCAAATCTTTCACTGTCAAATTGGATTCTGTAAGTTGGCTCCCAAGTACCGATATTTGTTGCTGAACCATCTCCAATTCTTTAGTAAATCCATCAATTTGATTCCTTGTCTTTTCTACTTCTTGCTTTTTTCTAGCCAATTCTTCATCCACCTCTTTTCTTAGGCTCATCTCCTTAACATACAAGTTTTTTAATGCCTTTGCCTTGTATTTGGCCTCCATAGCATCGTCTTCGGGATTTTTCATGGAGTCGTTAGTATTTACACTTTTTCTTTCTAGTTCATTAGTAATTCTTTCAATTGTTTGCTCTTGATTTTTCTCTTCCTGTAAAAGACATGTCATTAATCTCATTGTGTGATTTAATTTAAGGCAAAAACTGAAAGTTCTTACAAACCTCTTCGATCATTTGGCTAGAGTTCACTGAACACTGAACATCCAAACTTGATATTTCTTCTAAGTCATCACTGAAAGCTGTAAATACATATAAATGCAGTTAGGCCCTGTTCTCTTCGACTTATAATCAAGAAAATAAGTTCAATTCAGTTCAGTTCAACTTCAATAAATTTTAATAAGTTCAGTTCAGTTCAGTTCTAACAAGTTCAGTTCAGTTCAGTTCAGCTCCAATAAGTTCAGTTCAGTTCAGCTCCACTAAGTTCAGTTCAGTTCAGTTCAGCTCCAATAAGTTCCAACAAACTTATATAACAACAATTAATAATAAGTTCAATAATAATAATAATAACAACAACAACAACAATTTAACAACTCAAGCAACACATTTATTATCAACAACTTAATTAAGTAACAATGACAACCTTATGGACGAATATTGAATATATGAATACAACATATTATTTGTTTGCTTGTAATCGGCTTATGAATTACTAATTATTATTATTATTATTATTATTATTATTATTTGATGAAATTTATTATTATTATTATTATTATTATTATTATTATTATTATTATTATGGTTTTACATTTTGAACAATATGGTTTTATCTTAACAATGATCATATGTCTTAATAAAATTGTTTGTCATTTTTAGTATATCATGAATTTGATATTATAAGTTTAATTAATTTATTAA
>CAOJBJ015808761.1:0-13803 GCA_948291685.1 Euphorbia celastroides | reverse complement strand
TATTTTTTGTTGTGTTCGCGCCGTGTCGCTTCTTTGCCTCCCCCCCGCCATGCTAACACAACCAACACCCACTCTCCCCCCCCCCCCCCCCCCCCCCCCCCCCCCACCCCCCCCCCCCCCCCCCCCCCCCCCACCACTTTTTCATAGTTGAGGGTCTAAACTGGTGACTTGCAAAGTTTAGGTCCCAAACTGAAATCTGGAGAATAGTTGGGGGCCCAAATAGGGCATTAAGCCAACTGATTATTAAAGTTGCTTGAGCTAACAAACCTTATTAAGTAAAAAGTACAATAAAAATTAATAAAGTTTATATTATGAATTATACAATGTCATTATAACAATAATAGAGATTTAATCCACTAAAGCAATTTTTTTTTTCTATCATCACTTGATTAAATCCGACACAACATCCCCACATTTCTTATCAAATACCCTTTTGCTCTTTTATTTTTCCTCTCATACAAACTTCACACGATTGAATGGTTTATATTTCTTTAAATTGACTCGTCTTTATATCTTTTTTTCTTGCTAAAATCATATACCGACGAGTTTTCTGTTTTGACTTACAACCCCATCAAAGCAACACTCTTTCCCTTTCCTAGCTTCTTAACCATAGCCCATTAGTGATATGTTATTTTCATTTTTTATGGTGAATGTGAGGAGCATATATAGAGAAGTCGCTAGTGAGAGCCTCGTTTTCGATTATTTCAGAATGACTACGATGAAATAAGATATGAAATCATATAAGAGAGTTTTGACTCGAAAGATTTACAATAGAAATTATCTTTTTGAAGAGACGAAAAAAAATTCAAGGCTTAAATATATCTCTTTGACAAGAAATAGTTAATAGTTATATATCTTCCCAATTCCATAAACTCACAAGTTAGACACAAATTTATTTGAACCCCTCTCAACCATGGAGTTTGGACACTCATGCCTATATGACATTTTTAACAAACTACGTACATTTGGAAGGGGTCTTTTGCGAATCTCTTCGAAGGAAATAAACGAGTACTTATCTTTTTTTTTTTTTGAGTTTTAATATTTTAATTTATACCAGGCATATATAGCTTTACACAAAACCGCTCGAAGTGAACTTAACTTCAAACGTTGTGTGTGTAGTTTGCAACATATTTATAAACACTACAGTTAGGCATTAGTCCTCTATAAATTCTCGACAATCAAACACTCATTTTTAACAGAAAGATCGGTTCAATTTAGGTCACCCGATCTCAAAGAAACCTAATTTATAACAACACAGTAATTCAGATCACGACGAAACATACTAATTAGAAACGAGAATGCAATGTAACTTAGAAAGTACATAGAAAGAAGATAGCTTACAGGCAATGTGAATTGGTGATATCGATTGCTAGCGACCGAGGCAAATCTCAAAAAACAAAGAAGTCTGTTATGAATTTGAGAGAAGAGAACCTCAAGACTATGTTTTATACATGATTTATCTTCAATTATTATAGACATCATAATTATTATTAATATCTTCTTTTTACCACAATCTTGTGCACACGAAATTATGAAGGAAACAGTGGAGATTGAGAGAAAACAACTATTCAAATATTCATCTCAACTCAAATTTACAAACATCATTACAAGAGTATTTATAATGAGACTGAAAGTTTTCCCTCCAAAAGTAATTAACTCTTAACAAACTAATAATAAGAAATTAAATAATGACAATTCGTCAATTCATGTGCTAATACTCTATTGGCTACAATTACTCCAACAAATTACACGGTATTGTGTTCATCCGTTGATGGTAAAAGCATTGTATACTAGTTTTTGTGTGCATTGGTTGGTGGTATAAAAGTGTAAAATTGGTATAAGCTCTTTATATTAGTTCTAATGTGCAACAGTTGGTAGCATAATCGCTTTATACATGTTTTGTATAAGCCAAAATTGATTGATTTAAAGTTGATATTAAATAATTTTTTTTAAATTATGTGCAACATTTGATTTTAAAAAAAAAAAGCATCTAAAAGAACTCATTTCTCTGCTTTCACCAAATTCTAATTCAAAGTCTCAACTTTCAATTTTGAGAGATACATACAAATGGTTCTAGAAGGAATTCCGATATAAATCGATTCACAATTTTACTAATTTTTCAAATTTGAACCTTTTTTCTTGATTCTTTCAGGATCAACCATATATTTTAATCTTTATATTTAGTTTTAATGTCTTATTTGGGTCTCCAACTATTTCTCAGATTTGAGTTTAGAACCCAAACTTTGCAAGTCACCAGTTGAGCGCCTGAAACTGACGTGACATCCGACGTGACGTCCGGTGACTTTTCCGGCGCGTTTTGAATTTTTCCAGCGATGAAAATTCCAGTGAAAAAGTTCAACTGCTCCCTCCGGCGAGGGACCAAATCTAACGACCGGCGTCCAAAACTCCGGCTAAAATCAACAAAATTTCCAACCAAATTAAACCGAAACCTCCGGCTAAAAGTCCGCCGCCCCTCTCTTTCAACCAACACTCGCTACATTATCCAATCAACTCAAACAATTAAAACCAATCATCCACAGAAATCAAAATCTTAAATCCTACATTATCCAACAGCCAAAATCAAACAAATCCACCGCCATTACCCATCTCTCTCAAATCTGCTCAACTCAAACAATTGAAACCAATGCAAATACAGATTGAATTTTGTACACAAAATGCAATGAAACAATTGAAACCATTACCCATTTGCAGCGAGTTCCGAAACAGCCCAAGCAACTACAGCTTGATCGTTCATTGGACCTTCTTTGAGCATTTTAGCGAACACTTGGCAGGCACCAACTTGAATCATGTACTCTACGCTCTTTGGATCACGGCCGAGCAATCCGATTGCTCTGGCAGCGTTTTCTTGCCCCTCCGGCTTCCCCCTCTTTGACCAATTTCAGAAACCCAAAACGGTGGTAGTAGATCTGGATTCGATGGCTTTGTCGGGGTCGATAAAAATGGAAAAATTCGGGTTTTGTTTGAGCCAACTCGTCCCAATCGGAGATTTAGGGTCCGAGGGTGTGGGTTTTCCGGCAACGAAGATGGTCAGGAGGGTGTGGGGTTTACCGGCACCGGAGATGTTCTCGGCATGGGGGTGGCGGACGAAAACGGCGAGTATGAAGAAGCAGAAGACGGTGAGTTCTTTTACCCTTATTTTATTTATTTATTTATTTTTAAAATGACACGTGGTATTCATTGATTGTTTTGAAAAGTTAATTGTTGCGTGTCACACACGCTAGACTGCGGCTGGGGAAGTGATACTCAGGCCCTCAACTGCACCACTTTTTCATAGTTGAGAACCTAAACTGGTGACTTAAAAAAGTTTGGATCCTAAACTGAAATCTAGAAATAGTTGGGCTCAAATAAGACATTAGGCTTTATATTTATCATAATCCGAAGTAGAATCAGTTATAACATGACATAAACTATAAACTTTTATTGATAGTGCTAAGTGCTATCCTAGTCATATAAACCTCGAGTAATATCCTTATAAAGAGTTTGGGATTCTCGTAAACTTTGTGTGACGAAATTAATTTTCAAAAAATAACTTAACACGTATTCTTAAGTAGTTCTATGCATAATAATGCAATTATCTGGTAGAAATGTAAAAATTCATTTATAATTGCCTGACAATTTCTCTCTCCGTATTAGATTCCAATTAACATAAAATACTTGTACAATCGAAAATACGTATACATATAATTTCTTTGTGCATTTAGCGCTAATTTGAAACAATGTGTGCTTTATTAATTGAGTGTAGTTGTAGTGCTAAAGCAATGGACATCACGAATTCTTACACATGGTATGATCTTGTTCACTTTGGACTAAAACCCTTCATGGTTTTGTTCTAAGGCTTTACCCCAATTATAAGCTACTCAAATTCTTCCAATCTTTTCATGAGGGATATTTGTTTGCCCAACATTCCTCCCCTCGAACAAATATCCATCGAGCCTCCCCTCCATCAATTAATACAATCTCTAATGCGATGGAGGCACGTCTTACATAGAGTACCAGTAGAGTACGCGGATCTTGATCGATATGTTCGACTCTCTGGGAACCCACCCACATGGCGATGAACTTAGAGTACGAGTTATAGCTCTGCTACCAAACATAACGCCAACAAAAGTAATGGACACCACGAATCCTCACACATTATATGGTATTGTCCACTTTGAGCTAAAATCCCTCATGGTTTTGCTCTTAGACTTTACCCTAAATGACCTCATACCATTGAGGATAGGGATCCATGTTTATAAGCTACTCAAATTCCTCCAATCTTTTCATGAGGGATATTTGTTTGACCAACAGTAGTTCGGTTATTGATGTGAAATTGCAAACTCAAAATCGAACTTCTTTACATTTCTTAATTATGAAGACATGGATTGCTTAATTTAATTATTTTTCTCTTTTCTACAAAATTATGAAAATTTAATCAATTAATTTACAAAAACATTACTAAGAAACATATAAAAGAACTTCAAGGGATGATAAAGTGGACTAAATAAATAAAAACTATTTATACTGAAATAGTATCATATTTGAACATTAGCAAGCATGAATACTATAATTTCATCTTCTGATTTGTTTATTTTATTGCTGTCCTATTGATACAAAATTGATGCAAAAATCATGGAACTACATATGTCGCAAGAGTAAGCTGCGGGGAAATATAGTTGAAACTGTGCAACGGAATTTACAGCGGAAAATTTCCATTGGAAACTTGCAAGGGAAAGAGAAACATTTGCAGGTTGATCTGCAAGGATGCATAATGCAACGAAATAAGTTCTATTGCAAATCTCTTGCAACGGATATTTCAACCAAAAATCCCTTGCTAATTCCCTTGTAGATCACTAATTTTCCTGTACTGACTTCAATCATATATACTTCTTGAAGAAAAGAAAATAAAATTTAATAAACTTATAATTCTTCATGACCCTTTTTAAAAATGACTCGATCATCATGTTACCTTTTTGGAATTTACCCAAACTATAATGTTCTTTTTTAATATACTCAAATCATAATATTTCTTATGCAATTGAATGCTTGTATTGAAGCTCTTCCCGAAGTTTTTTTTCTTTATCAGTAATATGATTGACCTCATTTCTTAGAACAAAAAAGAGCTTTGCAGTAGAGGTAAGAGTACGTAAGGTAATATGATAAAAAAAACAGTGACTAATTTTATGGGTTACATCAGATTAATGGGAAAATAACTTCATTCATACTTTAAAAGCGTATTTGCAATCAATATTTTCTTACAAAAATCAATTTAATTCGAGTTATATTATTGTCATAATTCACAAATCTTCTACCTATAACAAAACAAGAAAAAATTGGATTTTCTTCTATTATTGGAACTCCGAGGAAATAAAAAGAAAATAATTGAAGTAAAGAATCTCCAACATATAAAGAGACTTGTTTTATTGATTTGGTGGATGAAAGAGACAGAAATATAAAAGCTAAATAAAAAAAATTGATTATTGTGTAATTATATCCAATCATATCGCTATGTAAAATGATTGAATAGATGTTTATGAAAAATCATATCATAGGATTGATTTTAAGAGGCTTAATAATACTAATAATCATCATTAGCATTACTTTTATCATATATTAATTGTAACAGAAGTATAACCAGTAACCACTACAATAAACGTATCCATAATCTCATTTTGGAGGATTATTTTAATTTTTTTTTTAAAGTTCCATTGACCGTTCGTGTGAGGAGGACTTTTTCTGGCAATTAAGGACATAAAAGGTTTTCTCTTATTTTTCTTTTCCTTTTCCTTTTTTTTTTTACTAATTTCTTCCTTTTGGTTTTTTTAGCAAATTCTGTAGAATTCATAAGCTTTTCAAATGACTGATGAAAACTCTCAAAACAACATAAAAGTGTTTAATATTAAAAAATATTTATTCTCCAATTTAAAGGTACTACAAGAAAGTAACTATACACGTATAGTAATGAAATATTTTATTAAATTTACACGTTATAGTAGTTGGACTTCAATAATTACTTTAATATATTATTTTTTGGTAATATACTTTAATATATTATAATTTTAAATTAATGTGCTTTCCAGCGCCTTTTTAGAAGATTACGACGCCTAAACTGTTGAAGATACAAGGACAAAATGAATTTCCTTTATTGTGTGATATGTATTTTTTTACTTTTTACTTTAGTCTGAAGTCTAAACCCTCATAGAGGTTGTTATATTTTTTTTTTTGACAAGCAAAAGCTACAGTTGAACATATTTTTTCCGCTTCGAAAATAATTGTGAACAAGCTCTACACTAATGTCTGGTGATTCATTATTGATGAATTTTGTGACTTGAAAAAAAATATTACGTTGCTTGCCTAAATTTAAATTTACTGCTAGTAGTTTATTTGTAGGATGATTCATGACGGTGCATTATTTCACATATTTAATGCTTATAATTTTTGCTCCTGCAGTCCAATAAATACGAATGTAAATTTATTGTTGTCTCATGTCCACGATACAATTAATTTTGTTTCTACACCAAACTCAGTTGGTTTCTTAATTTTTGGCACTAATTTCAGTTATTACCAATTATTTTTATGTCCAAAACTTACATTAATATAACTAGTTTGGTAACCCGAGCGATGCACGAATATGTGACTTATTATTAGATTAAACTACGTCATTAATTTATAATTCAAAATCTAAAATTTTAAAAACAAATAGAATTAAGATTATAATTAATTTATTAATTTGTTATAAATTTTATTCATAAATAAAGAAGTATAAATAAATGTTTAAAGTTAAAAAAGTCATTTAACATTTAATTGCTATTAATTTTATATAAATTTTTAATAATGAACATAACTAATCTACGGTCTTATTTTCAAAACTATATATAAATTAAAAGTCAAACTCCGCTGATGTGCATATATACATTGCCGGTCTCAAGCCCGGATAAAGGAGGAGAGTTGTGTGGTAGGTAGGCAGCCATCACGTAAAAAATATGCCGCACCCCTATGGATCATCGACAAAGATTATATAACGTTGGGACATGCCCACCTAGGCATGCGCTACATCGGTATCCGGGTGTAGTGTCAAATGAATAAGGGGTTCCATTGTATCACCGCCTGAGTACAGTGGATTATCAGTAAGGGTTCCCGCATAATGGGCGTGTGTGGGTAAAGAAGCTAGCCCCTCCACATTGGCCCCCGGATGTGGGGTTAGATAGGAAAGGGTTCTCGCATTTTTCTAGGTGGATGCGAGTAAAGAAGCTAGTCCATCATGACGCGATTAGGGTAGGTAGTTGGAATAATGGATCTCTTACAGGAAAATCAATGGAGCTAGTAGATACCATGAAGAGGAGAAAGGTGGATATAGTTTGCTTACAAGAGACTAGGTGGAGGGGAGATAAGGCAAAAGAGATAGGTAATAAAAAGTACAAGCTATGGTATTGTGGGGGAAATAAGGGTGTGGGCGGTGTAGTGATTTTGGTGGCACCTAACATAAAGGATAAGGTGGTAGAAGTAAAGAGGTTTGGAAAAAGGATTATATTATTAAAGTTGGTTATAGGGAAGATTATATATTTTGGCTTTGAATATGAAAGTTGGTATTAAGAAGTTTTCATATTACAATGTATTTTGGCTTTGAACAATACATTTTGGTCTTTCATACTAATAAACTGAAAACTGACAAAACTGCTTTCCGAGTTCTTCTAGACTTCTATGGTACAGTAAACCACACCACCAATTCAATCTCAACAACACTGTAATCACTAAATTTTCATGACAGCCAGAACTTGTTGGATAATCTGAAGGTGGCCTAACACTTGGATCTCTTCAAACTGTGCTCAAATTGACTACACAAGTTACAGCGCATAAAAACAGCAGGGATTTAGTGGAAGTCTTGCAATGAGAACAAAAATATTGAATAGGCTTAATCTGGCCAGCTTGATTGTACTGAGATCAGAATAAAGAGTACCTTACAAGCTCTAGATTCCCTCCTCAAAGATAAAAAGCCACCTAAAGTTTTAAAAACACAGTCTGAACTAAAATAATTAATGTCATCTTTGTAAGCGAAATTTGGCAACCGTAAGGATGTTTTACTTTTGATTATACTCATCATCACCGAGACTCCTCGGTCTTTCCTGCATGTCTCTGCAATTTTAAGAAGCGGATTGTGAAACCACGCCCCATTTCACTTAGAAACGCCCCTGCAAGTTATGATTCTGTCCCTCATTGATCTTCATTTGCTTTCTCTTCCTTTCTCTCATCTTGAAGCTGATTAATGAAGGGCAAAACCATAACTTCCAGGGGCGTTTTCCATTAAAGTGGGGTGTGGTATAAGAATCCAGTTTTGAGAAGCATTAGCAGCCAAAAGGGGAAAGAGGTTTACTACCTTATGTGTTCATCTAATATGAGCTGCTACTGTGGCAAAATAAGTTATTGACTTTTATGTGTGAAAAAGCAAGGGTGTGTTGGTTAAGAGGATGTCAGAAAAGGAAACTCCAATATCAAGGCATGCAGACAAATCTTAGTAGTTCAAAGAACATTTCAATTACCAAAAAAAAAATCAAAGAAAAACACTAGAAGAAATCCATAGAAACGCAGTATATTAAAGTTCAGAATACCAAATTATGTGAAAGAGTCATATCAAGATGCCAACCAAGAGTACAGGCAAGCTAGAAACACTTCCATCTACTTCCCCAGGTCTTGATGATGCATCAAGTCCCCTAATATCAATCAACTCTTCAGTGATATTTAACATATGAAACTACTGAAAAGTATGCTTGCATAACTTGGTTATATTATTCTTGAGTAGAATGCTATATCAAATGTATAAGAAAAGAAAGATTACATACTTCCATTGAATTCTATTTTTGAGCTTCTTTTCTTAAACACCAACTCCTCCTAAGACATTTATTATGTCAACGATAGACAAAGTTTTTCTGTCAAATGCAAGCTTTTATAACCATAAATATCAGATGGAGGTGATCGGTTATAACCTCCAAAGTGTTGGCGGCTTTATTAAGATCCATTATACCATCTTGGCATTTGTGATCAAATTGATGAACTTCTTGGTAAAAAGACCTTGATCAGAATCATAATTTTTACCTACACATAAAATATATAAGATATACATTCATTAAATATTTTATTCAGACTAAATGCTTGACATGAAAGTTCACCAACCTGAAAATCAACAAAAACCCACTAATCACTAATGCTTACTTTCATTTCCCCTGACCTCCATAGAAAGAAATGTGAAGATCAGACAAGTAGTAATTTCTATTAAATCATTGCATAACTTGATCTGAGTATATTAATCTTGTACTAACCAACATTAGTCACGACATTTCACAAAATTATTCACCTAAGAGGAGTGAAGTCGTTCTTCTGGTTATGTTTCCATGATAGGTTGTTGACCAGTGTAGACGTCATATACTGTCTAAGGGGGCAAGAGGTTATTACTCATGTTTTGAGGAGTGGTTCCTTCGTGTTTACCGGGTTAAGATCACCTTGTGATTGAGGTTATCAGAAAAATTGTGACGAGATGGATAGCAAGTTTATTAAAGATGTAATTCTCAAGGCGGTGATTGACATGAATGATTATTTTTCCATTACCGATCTTCCAATTAATGGGGTAAACCACATTTTTATGGAATTAGGGTGTTTTTAAACAACCCAGTTATTATATCTTAGTTCTTGAGATTAACAAGTTGTTCAAAAGGGACTGGATGGTTTAGTTACATGTGGCGTGGGTGGCGAGCTCTATGCCTGGGTTGTTGCTGCTCTAGTTGAGTTTTCACGTTTCCTTTCTGTCTTCCAAAAGAGCTTGTCTCATAAACTCTCCTAAGAAATAACAGCTTTTGGCGTTGAGAAAAGGTTGCAACCTTTTATCAATTACACCTTTTGTGACTTCAGGCTTATGCTTGAATTTCTGTTCCTTTTGACTTCATGTACAAGGCCTATCAAGGGTCTAACCTTCAAGAATCTACAGCTGATATAAACTATTAACAACCATATCAGTATATTACAAAAAGTTCCATCATGTCTCAAGCTTCCAATCATTCCAAGTGCAAATGTTAGATTATCACACCAGGCAAACCAGAAATGTTTCAATGCATATTCATTTAGTCATCTCCATATTTATGTCATACAGTTCAGTCCTTCCCTATTTTCTCTTTGTCATGTGGTTTCAATTCAAAATCCAGCTTTTCGACAGGACATCAAATGAAAGTTTGAAAAAGTTGAACACCATCATTTAACAATACATTAAAAAGAAATGAAGGTCAAGCACTTTACATCACCACATTCAAGTTGAGGTTGGATTACAACTCTTGCTCTACATAACAAATCAGGTACACGAACTCTCGTTCATGATCTAGATGCTGGACTGATTTTAATCACGAGCAAGTTCTTCCTTTAGGAAGCGTTATTTACCTCGAAACAAATGGACCAGATCAGGATCATCCATGTCCACATCTAACCACCCATTTAGCTTCATATATTCAATATAATGATCTGGTGGCTTCACTGCAGAGCAATTTCTAACAGTATAGCCATGAATCATCTCAAGGTCACGAGCCAACCATCGGACATAAGCACTGTCTATTGGAGGCACAATTTTCAGCATAACTTCCTCCCTTTTCGGCTCTTTCTTTTCTGTCACAGGCTTGTTTCCCATTGCAAGTCACTTAGCAAGCTTCACAAAGAGTACAAGGCAAGAAAGCAACAACTGAAGTCAGCTAATACAGAAAAGAAGATAACGGAGGAAGCGAATGGAAACACAGTTGACACCTAAGTATCGTGGAACTTGAAGTTCACTCTGACAACTCTATGCTTCAAGCACAGGTTCACATCAAAAAATGTAACATTTAGATATTAATTCATCACAAGTAGGATAATTATTTGAAATTCCAACAGACATTAAGGTAGGAGCCGAATCTCTTCCACAATTTACAAGCTCAAACGAAAGAGAAATTCATACTTAACATAGAATAACCTAAAGAATTTCATCTATCTCTTCATGCATTAGAGTCCCATGCACAAAATTGCAGGATAGGCAGAAGAATAAAGGGAAACTAAGTGAAAAAAAGATAAAATGCACCATAAAAGATTATGAAGGGAAGCATGAATGAGGCAGATCAATCATTAAATGCTGATGAAACCATATTTGAGGAAAGCCGAAGAACACATCAGTTGAAGGCACTAAATAACAGAAACAGCACCAAACGAATCATAAAGCCCAAAAATGAACTGTACCTGATAGGATAATTCAAACATGGCCTTCAAATGGAAATATCAAATACGAAAGATAATAGCCAAAAAATTAATTTCCAAACAGTTACTAGAAAGGAATTTCAGTCTTCCCCCAGCTCAGCGGAGGAATAATTGAAAGAAGCTAATCAAAGACGATAAATTCAATACAAGCAAAGAAACTGGAAATCAATATTCCAGGCGAAAAATCTCAGCAGAAAAGTCAAGAAACTTAACTAGTGGAGAAAGTAGACATAGGAACACATAATCAAGATACACATCTAAATTCAGAAGCTAATACTTGAAATCTCCATAAACGTACCTTTCCAGAGAATCCAGACACTCGAGCAAATGATGGAGTTGCAAGCACTAGAAGATTATTGAACACTGGCCCAATGGGCTTTCGCTTTTGGTCAAGTTTCGTGGCCCATGAATTGTCTTTTGTTATTCAATCGCGTCGATATCAACCGTTGGATCTACAATCAACTGTCTGCTCTCTCTCTCATCCTCCTCCTTTCAATCGTCTCGATTTCTCGAATTCAACTGAGGTATGTCCTCAACTGAAATCTCGTGGTAGAATTGAATTCTGTTGAATTGAATTTGATTGCGAAACTAGCTCAACAATCCTGCAGCAATATGCAGAAGTATGGTTTGCAGTTGAGGGTAAAACCCCAGCAGGCCCAAAAGCCACCGAGGCCTCCCCTTCCCACGCCTCTAGGGTTTCGCACCGACGACGACGATGACGATGTTGAAAAGGAGATTTCTCGCCAGGCTGCCAAGAATAAGTCTCTCAAGGATGTAAGTTGCTTTTGTTTATCTGATCAACAGAGATTTCAGTTCATTGTTTTGCAGTTTTTTGAAAAAAAAAATTCTATTGACTTTACAGATTGAGGAACAGCATAAAAAGGCATTGGAAGAGGACCCATCAGTATTTGATTATGATGGCGTTTACGATCAGATGAAGCAGAAAATTGCTCAACCACGACAGCAGGAGCGTGAGGAAAGAAAGGTATTTGGTTCTATTCTTATCTCAAAATTTGTAATCTGGCCACAAGGATGAAGTGACTGGTGTTTATTTGTTCTCTCTTTTGATCCAACCATGCATAGTTTGGCTTTAAGCAAATCACAACTAGCAGCAAATTCTTGTCCTAGAAAATAACATGATTGTATGGTTAGGGTAAAGGGATATAATATTCATGGTCATATTTAGCAGATATTTTATGATCAAGTTACTACACTAAGGACCTGTTTGGGATTGCTTTTCTGTCACAAAAATTTTCTAGGAAATATATTTTGGCTTTGGACAACCAACACGCTTTGCCCATTCATACTAAGTAGTTAGGTACGGTTAGATATCGGTGCTTCTTCTGGTGAAAGCTTGAATTTCGGGACAATAACTTGAGAAAGCAATACCAAAAAGGTCCTAAACCATGGAAGTAGTACCTTGGCAGCTCAAACCTACATTGTTGGGAATCAAATTTTGTGAAAAACATATATTGCAAGATTCTTTTATGATCCTTGGCCTTAGTATACGAGTTGTAGTTGTCATTTTCTTTGCTCATGGCACCTTTGAGGCTTTGATTGCTTAATTTGTTTTCTATATTTTGGTAATACATGTTTTAAGATGAAATGGACTCAAGTGATTGGGCCATATCATATTGCAGCCTAGGTATATTCAAGCATTGATGAAGAAAGCTGAATTACGGCAAAAGGAGCATGAGATAATAAATGAGAAAAAACTTGCTAAGGAAAGGACCAAGGATGATCATCTCTATGCAGATAAGGACAAATTTGTTACAAGTGCCTACAAAAAGAAACTTGCAGAGCAGGCAAAATGGATGGAAGAAGAGCGTATTCGCCAACTCAAAGAGGAGAAGGATGATGTATGTTTTATCATCTTTGAATGTTCTCTACTCCTTTCATCCTTTTTTCTTACAAATATCTAGGTGTTTAGTTAATGTGATTTTATCTCTTAAATTCTAAGTTCACTTGTTTCCTGCTGGTTTATTTCACCATGCTTTAATTTTGGATTTGGTACTGAGCGAATGAGGTGTAGAATGCTCGAAGGAATTCCAGACAGTGTTAAATCAATTGCTCTAATGGCCAAATGGTTCATTCAGTTGATTTATATAAATGATTGTGATCTATTTATGTCCTTGGTGCTTTGCATATGAAACATAATGTATTTATTATCTAATATCACTTGGTGCTTTGCATATGAAACATTACTGTGTTTCCCTGCACTCGGTTGAGTATTCTTATTCAGATATGTAATTAGTGTTGGTTTCATATGATCGTGTATGTGTGTTGACTGTGTTTCGTGTCTGAAAAATTTTGCATAATTCATTGGCTACTGTGTGTGTTTGTGACTATGAGATACCCTGTGGAACATGTTGTTTGTGTTACATGGGTTGTGTTAATGCTTATTGATTTAAAGATGTTGCAAAATTGCTGGATTACCATGTAATATTTGTTTGTGTTTTGTTATTTTGAAGGTAACGAAGAAAAGCGATCTAAGCGACTTTTACTTCAACCTTGATAAAAATGTTGCATTCGGTGCTAAAGATG
>CAOJBJ015807880.1:0-17678 GCA_948291685.1 Euphorbia celastroides | reverse complement strand
TTCCAATAATTTTCAAAAAAGTTCTTTGATTAAACAGCATAAGATGAATTCCACAAGATTTGCTTTTAGCAATAACTTAATTTCATACAAAGTAACTATCATTTTGTCTAGGAATGAATGAGAAATTTAATTTATAAGTAGTAGTAATGTATCACACCGAATAAGTGTAATACTCTTGGTATTATAAATCGAGTATGAGAGAGAACTGAATTCAAATCTCGCTTAATATGATTGAAAGCATGATAAAAGCATTTCTAAATAAAAGAATCGGTAAGACTAACAGGTATTGTATCGGAATACTTTCTTTCCTCATCACTCTTTTTACAGTAATCCCTGTTTTAGGACTTTTTAGAACTGAACTGAACTTATTAAATCGGAACTGAACTTATTAGAACTGAACTGAACTTATGTTCCTTATTTTAAGTCCAAGCGAACAGGGCCAAATAAGATTTACGTTGTAAAATATGAAGTAAGGATAGCCTACAACCCAATGTGATTAGACTTTAAAATTGTCAAACGACGATTAGTTATAAGATGAGAGAGAGTGAAGGAGCAAAAACTAAAAACGCAATCTTTGAACTAAAGGGTTGAACTTTAGAAAACGGATAAATGACTAAAAATGAAAACTTTCCCGCTCTCCCTGAAAAGGGAAAGAAGAGAGCAAAAATCCAGAGTTGAATCCGAAGTAATTAAGGAAATGCCAAATGTCAAAATGAATTCAGTTGCATTTCATCACTCTCTTTGCATCTACACCTTTTCTCTTATGGTAACATTTTCTGTCTTTCTTTTCTCGCTATTTCTCCATTTCTAATTCTCAACTTCTCCTGTATTTCTTCACCATTTTTCTGCCCCTCTCTCCCCTCGGTTTTTCTACATCTTCTTCGCTATAGTTACAACAAAACTGCTGTTCTTTTAATTGTGAGATTTTTTTCTTCTGATTCTTGGTGTTTTTTGCTTAACTTTTCTTGCATCAATCTGCTTTTTACAGGCTAGTTGAAAGACTGATGTTTGTGTTTTTTATTGAATTTCCTTATTTAAGTTTCAGTTTTTCATAATCTGCTTTGATGGTAATTCATGATTTTTTTGAAAGGATAACAAGTATGAATCTTTTTAGGGTTTCAATGATCAAGATCTGATAAAATTGATTTCTTGAATTGCCTGTTGAATCTTGAGAGAATGTGAGAGATGAGACAAATCTGGTGCTTGTTATATCTCTAGTTGAGATGAGATAAATCTTGAATCCAATATCTAGTTTATTCATGTTATCAAAATAGATTGTCTAGGTACACTCATAAAAGATTCTGAAGTTAGAATCTTGATGGCTGAATTGCAAATGTTCCCTCTGAATGTTCTATTAGGGTTCGGTTAGTATTTGTATGAAGTACTAATCTTTTAATCCTTTTGTTGTTTGGTACCCATAAGGAATCGATATTTTCGTGTTGCTTGTCCACCGAGAAAGGAACGGATAGTAGGATAGATTCTTTGTGAATCAGATTCACAAGGTTAACCTCTAGTTGTTTAAGCTTGGAGTTTAAAATCTAACAAGCTTTTCATGAGTTCATATCGATTCTGAAGCTAAATATCATGCTATAATCTTGCTTATGAAGATAACTGCTTCAGTTGTAGTAACAAAGATAAGGCAAGAAATCTGGTGATATAGCACGTGGCTTACAAATATAGAATGATCAAGCAACCGTTGCCAACTATTTTGTACGGAAATATCTATCTTACATCTTTCCTTTGTACGGAATGTTCATTTTCGGCATTTCCTTTAAATCCGGAGAGCGAAAGAAAGAATCAAAGAAACCTGTCGTAATAAATATGAAACAATGTCTGATTTAGTTTGTTATACTCCTACTTCTCGAAATAGAGCAATGATACTTTGTTTGTGGATTCTTGTACCGAAAGCTTCTCTCCACGTGTTGTTTGCTCATTTTTCATTACAAACGTTTCCGTTGTTATTCTCTTCATTATTGTATTTCAGATGTTTGAATGTAGCTTGGTCTCAAAGCTATTATGTTCGGTCGAAAATAATCTAAGTTATGTTTGGATACAATGTAGATTTTGTTTGGGCATCCATTGTTGTTTAGTTACCCTAGATCGAACTCTTCATTTCAGATTTTTTTCAGGATGTCTTCTTCGCCAGACAACAGGATTAATGAGCCGAAGGACAATGACTTGCAATGCTCGAAACGTTCTGAAGATGATGATCTGGCAACTCCTTTGGATGCACTTCTCATGTTAAGAAAGGAAGCCTCTCCTCTTAAAGTATGAATTGTTGATTCTCTCGTTTTGCTACTGTAATTTGTGCGATTTTGCTTATCATCCTCTCATATGTTTTGTTTTTGCCTACTCTTTCAGCCGAACACTAATTCTAAGCCGAAAGAAATCAAAGTTTATACAAGACGCGGAAAGGATCATTTACCTCCCAAAAATGATGTTAATGCATCAATGGTATAAATAGTACAGCATTCTCTTTAGTATTCTTTATTGTCTGTCTTTTTTCATGTGAAAATATTGCTCAAATTTTAGGTTGACAAGCTAGAAGAACAGAAACACTCCGATCCTGGAATACAAGAACAAGGAAAAAAAAAAGTTTTTCAAGCAACGAAGGCAAGTGAATCTGTGCAAACTCCTGACACAAACCGAGTTGACAAGCTTTTGTTACTAAGGTAAATATACAAAAGGAAGACATAAAATCGAAAAATCACAAATTTTTGTTAGACAAAACTGATAGAATGTTGCCCGTGAATAAACTATCAGGGACACCATGGAGGCTTTGATGAACAACAGCCACGGGGAGGTATGGAAAATTGCAAGTTCATTATGTTTGATACAATATGTTGTCTATGAATAAATGTTTTCCAGGCAATATTTGGTTTTTCTGTTGTCAAAGCAGAATTATAGAAGGAAAAGTTTGTATCGGGCTGATCTTCAAACACGTGGCAAAACACCAAAAGAAAAGTTGTAAGTATATGTTCTTTGATTTTGTTTTAATTCAAATTTCGGTAATAATAAATTATTGTTTTGATAGTGAAAGGCTTCGCATAAGGCAGAAGCAAAGGATTGCCCTCCGAAACCTAACCATTCCATTCGTTCCGGGGGAAAGATCGAATGGTCAGGAATTGCTGTTGCTGAATCCTCTTCCGTTGAGCTACATAAGTGCTCCGGTAGAAAAATTTCAGAGCAATTCGGTGGATCGAATTTACAGTCCATTGAATTCTTGCAAGAATCTCTCGATCTTGAGAGATCCAAGAAGATTCCGCTGGTATTGGTATAATTTTTCTGGGAAGCATCCTGCCATTTCATGGAAACCGAATTCGGATGTTGGGTGTTCAACAAGGCCTAGTGCAAATTTATCATCAGAAATTCAGGTATTGAATTAACTATAATTCTTTTTTAAAGACGATCATCAACTTTTCTCTCCCGAATGAAAAATGACTAATTTGGCGCTTTTATGTGGAGAATCGAACTGTGGTGCCTCGACTGGTTAAAAGTAATCCTTGGGCAAGTGTCGGTTCAAATGTTGCATCGAGTTCAAGATCGAGTCCAAAGCAGAGTGGAAATTCTGAGAAAGCGGAAAATCAAGAACCGGTGACCTTTGTGGTTAGAGCAGGAGCTTGATTCTCTCTGGATTGGAGTGAGAAGACATGGAGAAGGCAGGTGGGAAAAAATGCTGAAGGACTCCCATTTGTATTTTTCGGAGCTTAAAACCAAGCAAGAATTGGCTCAAAGGTGGAAGACCGAGAGACAAATAATCTTCAACTCGTCTCAAGCTTCTCAGAATCAGCAGAGTACAGACTCGGGAAAGCCGGAAACTCAAGGCCTGTTACTCGGTGGACTGTTTAGCATTTCTAAGGACCAATTAGATCAGTACAAGAATTTTAACCAACCATAGAGATTTCATCGGATGATGTTTTGAATTTCGTTGTTTGAATATTTTAGAGTTGCAATTGTGATCCAGATTCATACTGTAATGAACATATTCTCAGAAAAAGGAATATAAAATTCTTTGATAGAAGAGAAATTCATGAGTTCAATCAATAAAGACACGAAAATAAAGAACTTGAATGGCCTATAATCATATCTAAGAAAGAATTAACTATCGATAAAGAAACAGCTGATGTTATTTTCTCCGTAAATCTCCAAGATGGTTCCATATTATTTATCAGCTCACAAAATTGTACAACTTCCACCATCCCTGCAACATTAAAACATTTGTTCATCGATATCATGAACTGAACGACAAAGTTGTTTTGGAAAAAAAAAAGATTAATAAGAGAAATGGAGTCGGAAGAGTACTTCTTGACATCTTCATAGTTGCTCAAGGCCTGCTCAAATTTAAGCCACAATGGACCTGTTTCCTGAAGGTTCACATTCTTTGGTCCTCCAAGATAAGCCTGAACAACAAACTGTGGAGATCTTTCTCTGTTTCATAGACGAATCACACCAAACAAAATGCATTATCTTTCAGCAGATGAGAAAAGATATTTTAGCTTTGATAGCAAAGTACCTTCCTTCATATTCAGATAAATAAGCAAGATAGGCAGCACCGAAATACATGGACACGAATGGCTTCTTTAAGTCATCTGCAGAATCTACTCTGTACGCCCTGTAACCAAGCTCCCTGAGCGAAATGAACGATGTTTCTCGCATTAAAGTACTTGTAAAAATGCTGTTGTAACTGCAAAATATAGCTACAAAAGTTGCATACGTGTAAAGCCAGAAAGCGGTAGAGTAGTCGATTCCCATTAATCCAACTTTGTTTCCAACCCCATTTACAAAGCGCATGCTGACTATCTCTGCCAGGGCACAAAGGGCCGACTGCAAATAACAAGTGTAGAAAGAAGTACAAGTGAAAGCATTAGCAAGACCGGAGAACAATTTAGCGCTCCAGAGACCGAAAGCGTATATTATCTGGTTGGTACCGCAAAGAAACAACTTTTTCTGATATATACTTACTGCTTTAACTCTCCTTGTATTGAAGTACTTTGAAAGAATTATTCCTGCAACTGCCTGCATTAGAGTAAATATTGGTGAGTTCAGGAGAGATGTGAGAATCGGTATCATACAATTATAGTTGCATTATCGTTTCAAACGTATTTACATCTAGCCTGTGTTATGAAGTTATCGTATCAACCATAGCTACATCTACTCTTTACAATAGCAATCAGGGAATTCAACTTTCAAGCTTCACCTTACTTCGATTAAGCTAACCATTTCACTGAAATCTGATGTTACCTCAAGTCAATATATATATCATCTGAAAGCAGCAGACACATGATAGAAACTGAAAGTACCTTTCGTAGTTGAACAATGAATCATTAAACATCAAAGAAAATGTAATGTTGTTAGAAATATATTCATTTCTATTTCTACCTGGGTTTAATTAAATTCACTTCTCTGTTACCAAACTTGTGCAAAACGCATAAAACCAAAGTGATCACTGTCAGCATTTAGGATTTTCAACCTTTTAAGTTACCATTAAGATAACTGTAACAACATAAGATTACCACAATTAAGAACAATAATTTGGAGAAATGCCAGTGCCTATTGCTTCTTACCTTCAGTTCTATCTGAGAAAGATAAGGTATCTTATCCTTATCGTGTGAAAAGCGCACTTTCCCACATTTTTCTCCAGATTTTGACCATTCCCTAGCAACATCATGGTGATTCCACATCTCTTGCATATCTTCTGGGGAACATCTGGCATCCCAGTATGTATGATCACCACCTATTACAGAAAAATAATAAAACAAAAAGGAATGAATCCTGTATAGGAAAGCAGATTATTCCCAACTAAGAAAGAGAAGTTAAGGAAGTCTAAACGTTTTCAACATAAAAATGAGTGAACAAAAAAGTTATCGCCCGTGAGAAAAATTGAAGTACACTAATTGACTAATAAAATAAGAACTACTTATACGGTCGGGTCATCATAGTTTTCGTTGACTGGTGGCTTTAAAGACCAAACATAGGATCAAGGACATGCTGACATGGTCAATGATTATAATACATCCAGTTCATGCAAATAAGATCAATATTGAAAACAAACGTTTTGATCGGGAAAAAAACCTGTGATTTCTGAAGGAGCTGCTGCATGTTTAGTAGCAGGTGCTGCTAAGGAGCCGGAGTTTCTTATTGAAGGGCCTTCATCAACAAATTTTCTGTAAAAAAAGCGATGTTACAGTGAATTCCACATATCGTATCTTTACTCTCTTGAGAAACTGTTTATTGAGTATATCCATCATGCTTTTTACATACGAAGCCTTACATTTCGGAAAGTCTTTGTTACTTGCAGTTTACTTAAAGATGATTTTTGTTTAAAAACTGTTTTTATTAAAGTAATCGTTTTACGTTGAGTGTTCTAACAATCAAATGATTTTTTATTTTAACAGGGTAACCACCTGGAAGGGAGACTTTCTTTCACCGAGAGGTACCGTTTCCAGTACTGCAAAGTAGATTTATGAGTTGCCTTTTTAGTACCACCCTGGTATGCCCTCACTACATACTCCTCACTCCTTTCCCTGCAAAGAGACCCAATACCAACAATAAGTTTCTTGACAACAAACATAGCTTGCAGAAAAAAAAAACAGATATAGCCATCAATGCACAGGTTTCCTGAAACTGATAACTTACTTCTGCTCGAAGTTCGATAACCATTTGAGGTGAGCTGCTCCAAAATATACACTCACAAAAGGCCTAAATAGAATTTCTTCATTTTGTTCTACATCATATGCCCGGTAGCCCACATCTCTGAGAAGAAAATCTCGTTACAAAATAAATTAATCCGGGGAATTCAACCATAAAATTTGTCTAAAGAATGTAAATGCAGAAGAGTACTGCAGCATATATGTTATACCTGACTAGCCATTTTGCGGTTTCTGGTGATACTTGCATGAGTCCTACAGAGGTTCGCTTAGTTTTTTTATCATAATTTGTAGCAAGCAGTAGCCTGTCACTTTGCAGTTCAACAATAGCACAGAGCATATCCTGCGATGTAAAAAGGGGAAAGAAGCAATGTGACACCGGTTATTGAACGTATAAATAATCTCCATCAAAGCTTAACAAATTGCAGTTAACATGCCATAAAGACAGTCTAGAAACAAATTCATTGAACCACAGGCTAGAAAACAGATATTCCATGGAAAGAGGAAATGAAAATCTGTAACATGACGAAAAATAAGAGATCAGAAGTATCTGGACAAGCACAACTTGTTAGTTAGAAACGAAAATTGTATCTATTTATTCCATTAAAGCAAGTAAAGGAAAAGGTTTTCTTCAAAGAAAGTTCAGCACCATGAATATAGAACTAACCAAGCCAGCCTTTAGTTTAAGCTGTTAGAAAACAAGCATGAATGGCCATTATTATTGTTCGATGACTAAATATGATTAAGCACCATCTGGTGAAGGACAGCGACTTTTTTATGTAAAATCTGACAAATGAAAAAAAAAGTGGAAGGCATGCCAGGATTAGAGTATACATACTGGGGAAATCTCTGAATCAAAATGTCTGCGGACAACAATATCAGCAACAGCCTGAAGACATGAAAAAAATACATATATTGTTTACGGATGAAAACTTCATTGAAATCAAATCGAGGGAATGGCAAGGAGTAACGTTGCATTTTACATTTAAGCAGTAAGGTTTCCTTTCAAGTAAATGGCATGCTGTGTACTTTACCTTCATCTCAGTTTGAGTCAAATAAGGTTCTCCATCGGGATCCCGAGAAAGATGAACCTTCTGTCCTTTAGTCTCGCCGGCATCTAACCATTCAGTGCTGACTTCAGGCTCCCGCCACATTGCTTCAATGTCCTTCTCGTCAACACAGTCATTCCAATATGTGAAGCTTACCATCCTGCCCGCTGCTTTCCTGCTGCACTTAATTTCAATCAGAGATTCTTCATCAAGCAGGATAAGGACCAGCATTATTTTCTGTTCTATAATTGGACAGAAATTTCTGAAAATGCATCAGCAATAGCCATAAAATAAGTTTTCCTAGATCCTACATCATATGTCCTGCGAATAGAATTCACATATAACCAATATGAACGAATATCATCACCAATGTCAGAGACCGTTAGATATATGTAGCCATTAGATTATAGATAAAATCCAGCTGATTAAATTGAAAATAATCTGTCTGTGCTTCCTCGTAAAGATAGGGAAATCAAACATACAGATCAATCCGTTCAATTAATCGAGAAATCATGGTACATCCAATAATCCAAATCAACGAAATCAGTCGTAAATATTTGCAATAGAAAGAGAAACGAAAACAGGAGGAGGAATGCAAATGAAGATAATGAAAGGAGTGGAGGACAGAAACCTGGAAGGTGAGTGCTGTTTTTTCGTGAGAGGGATCAGGAAATCGTCATCCTAGAAGAGCTGAGAGACTGGTATGAGAAATCAATGGAAGGAAAAGAAACGAATCTGGTAAAATGGGGGAAGAAGAGAGAAGGGAAATGGAGGAGATGGTATGTTTTGTGTAAGCGTATGCCAATTCTGTTGCCTGCAAATGGAGACTGACACTTGGCACCCGCCACGCTGTTCCTTTTCTCTCTCTCATGACGTGTCACGTGGGCCCTTAATTGGGCTCGGCCTTTTCTTGGATTTCTGCTGACTACTGAAAAAAGACACTCTAATGATAGATTAAGCGGACTTTCAATGTTTTTTTTCTATATTATTGAGCTTACTGTAACTAAGTTTTAACACCAACGTACAATATCCAACACAATGTTTAAGGCAACTATTTGAAAATAGAAAAACAGAACTAAAAGAGAGAATGTATCAAACTATGAATGGAAGACAGCACAAATAATAAGATGACAACGCATTAATTTTTCCTCGTTATGATGCTGTATTGTTTTTGTGCAATGTATAATGAGAAGAATGTGGAAGATTATACTATTTAACATTTATTTCAAAAGTGCCTTTCCAGAAACATTCTATGGACGCAACTAATATTTGCTATTTAGTGCCTTGGTATGTGACAATCTCCCTAGATCTTTTAAGGTTCTACACCTACTGATTGTGGACCATTCTTTAATCTTTATTCTTTCCCAAATCCAGCTATTTGGTTGCCATGCCGGAATTCAACTTTTGATGGAAAATAACATGTTGAGTTTTATTGCAATTTCTAGAAAAAGATGTATTGCTAGTGGAAAGTTGCATGATGTGCAAGTGACTATAATTAATTATAATTTCAAAGGGACCCATTTTATTATTTTATTGATTGATGCAAATGGTCTTATGGCCATTACAAGAGACATTATTTTCTACAATACTACAATGTCATAGTATTGTTTGACCACTCTTAAAACAGCACAAGATCCAAGTTTCTATTGAAAAAGCCACTCTAAAATCTCTAATTTAATGGTAGTTTAATAATTTCAATAAAAATTTAAGGGTAACTTCCATAGTCTAACCAATATGAAACATGGATTTCAGCCAACACCCAGCCTAACAAAACCATCTTATCCACTGACCAAACAGCTAAATTAATTACACTCAACACGTTCTAAAAGTTTCAATTAACACGATATATCCTAGATATAATATATCCTGAATATATCCATGATATAATACCATATATTCAGGATATATCATGTTATATCCTGGATATAACGCGTATATTCTGAATATAAGACCATATATAACACAAATTAATGGAAAAAAGCAAAAATGAAACATGAACAGATCTGGTGTCGGCGAGACGGTCTCCGGCGGTGAGCTTTAGCGGGCTCAGATATAGTGGCAGGGTGGTTTTCAGCGTCGAACTTCAACGAGTTCAAATCTGGTGGGGGTTTTTCAGGGGCGGTGAGATCTGGAAACTCTGATGAGAGTGGAGGCAAAAGCAAGGGGAGGGGGAGGAGAAGTCGGCATTGGCTTTGGTGAGAGTGAAGGCAGAAACATGGAGATGGAGGAACAAAGAGTTAAGAATTGAAAAAATCAAGAGAAAGCAACAGAGATGAAGAACAATGGGTTTGGAGGAGAGGAACGTGTTGAGTATAATAGAAAAATTAAAGGTGATAAAGACAGACATTAATTAAAGGAATGTGTTATAAATATAATTAATTTCAACCTTATTCCACACTATGTAATTTTCCCAAACTTTAATCTCGAGCTGAATATTTTGAAATCTACTCCATTCGGTGCAAAATGTTTGTCTTTTTAGAATTTTTACCAAGAACAATAAAACATTTATTACATTGTTAAGATGACTAATTTAACCTTTGACTTTTCTCTCTTCTTAATTATTATTCCTTATAACTTTATTTATTATTAATCTTTTTTCTAATTAATATAAGTTTAAAAAAAAAGAGAAAAAATACTAAATAATACATTGAAATTCTAAAGTGATAAATAAAAAAAATAAAATATTTTTTAAAAAACAAATATTTTACATCGGGAAGAAGTAATTAATAGAAAGAAAGTAGTTTTCATTATTCAACTAAGACATCAATTTATGAATTAGGAACATCAAACATGAATATGAAGAAAAATAAAATAGGTCGCTTTCAATGTTTTTTGGCCTAGTTCTGTTTGCTATAGGACAAAGCACTCACTCTAGCAGCAGAAATGGCAGCAGCTGGCATGGTGGGGCCGGGAAAAAGGGACAAAAGTGGCTTTCCATGGTGGGTTTGGGTTTCTCAGCTTGGCCATTTGACGACAACCTCCCCAAGTTGCTTCTGTGTTATCCTGCACCCTCATTCATGTTAATCATCGTAGGCTCTTCTTTTTTCAATATAATATGTTATATTAGGGAAATTAGTTCTTTCTGATTTTACATACATCCTCATTCCATTAAGTAAATCAAAATTTGTTAAACAAGCGTTAATGGGTCATGTGGTACATTTGCCAAACTTGACATTAAGTTGCTCGTAATATGTTTTTTCTGTATACTAGATGCACTAATATAACAACATTATAATAATATACATTTCAAGATTAAAAAAACACTGATTAATTAGAATGTGTCTTTAGCTAATTTAAAACCATGATAAAAATTTGAATTTTCGAAGAAAGTAGTCCAAAAATGCAATATAAAAGTGACCCTAAAGGTAAAATCCGGTCCAATTTCAAGGATAATAATGTCTTTTCCCATTCAAATTAAAAAGAAAGAGTTTGACGAGTCAAACGAATGTAGGGCTAGACCAGGAGTCTATAGAGTTAGAAAAAGAGGCCGCCCGCACAGTAGTAAAGCTCAGTTGTTGAGGCAAAGTTGACAGAAGAAGCACGTATACAGAGGAAGAAAATCGGGCTTTCTCGCATAAAAAACTCCGCTTTCCCCTTCTCTCTATATAAAAACCCAAGGCATCAATCAGGTTTTCCCATTTCTTCCAAAAAGCTCAAATCTTTCGTTTGCATTTCATCTTCCAACCGCCGCACCAGAATCTCTCTCCGGCGGCTCCGACATCGAAGCGTCTCCCATGGCTTTCTCTGCTCTCCTCAGATCTACAGCCGCCGCTTCCTTCGTTGATGCCCCTCGCTCCGAGCTCGCCTCCTCGCCCTCCGGTCGCTTTAAGGTTTTCGTTTTCTTGAGTTTTCCTTTTTGAAATTGCACTCGGTTTTGTTCTCTTCTTGTTTTGTTCTTTTGTTTTTGTTGCTGCTGAATCTTTTTATTTCTGAAAAGGTATTTAGGAAGGTTGTACAGATTATTACATATTTTTTCAAGAATATGTAAGGCTGATGGTGAGCTGAGTGAAGTGGGAGTGATTTCCGTTTGCTTGATTTCTTTTTTCCTTTCACGTTTATATCATCTTCTAATGTAAATTGCTATACCGGTTGCTATGTTTGGTAAAGCATAGAAGTCGGAGAAACCTATGAGATGATCGTCAGTATCAGCTAAATGAAAACTCTTTCAGTTATGTTTTTACTGTTTTCGGTGTTAAATTTGTATCATTGACTGAATTGGGATTGCTTTTTTGGTATTGTATTGATCTTTGGATTTCTACGGCAATACTCTTATGAATGATCTGTTGGAACATACAGGTTTCGAGTGTCAGTTTGAGCCTGAAATCTTCGAAGAGCATCTTTGGCACTTCAGTGTCTTCTGGATCCTCTTCTTTGCAGTAAGTCATTTGATGATTTCACTTACTTATGATCATCTTGAGCTGTTGATCATTTCTGTGATAATTGTATGCACGTGTTGGTCATTAAAGGTCTAATTTTTTTAAAATTGGGTCATCCAGGACATGCAGCCGAGTCAGTTTCGAGCCGATCAAGGCCACAGCTACCGAGATTCCACCCACTGTCTTGAGTATGAATCATTATACATTTCAGTGTTCAGAATTTTTGTAAATTTCGTTGGGTGGCCTGTAGAGATGTATTTTCTAAGATTCTGATTGGTTTTGGTCTTGCTTTTTTTAGGATCACGCAATGATGGAAGGACAAAGGTTGGAATCAATGGTAAGTTTTCACGAGCTTACTCGATGAAGTTTAGGTGAAGTTTAAGAAGTCTAATAGATAGTACAGAAGAGGTTATTCTTTATGCAATTTCCGTGTCAAGGCACTTATGGTACTAGGGCTCAATTAGATGTTGCAATTTGTGTAATTTAGTCATCTGGTTAGCATTGGATGAAATGCAAATCCATATGCAGTACATGGACTTCTGAGGTTATAAAAATATTATGTGCTTGATGATAATAAAAAGGCTCTAAACTGGAGACTGGAGCTACAATTAATTGTTGGGTTACAAATCTTTGAGGATCTAAACTTGATGGAATCTTATCCTTATAACTTTTATAACACTGTTGTGATCAGCCCAGTCAAGAATAGCTAAGACTGTTTTTAACCTTTTGTATTTTCATTTATTTCCTTTTTGGAAGAAAATGGAGTGGTGAAGTTTGTACTCATCGAATTATCAGTTCAGGGCTTTGTGACTTAGTTGCTCTAACTTTATATCTTCCCACTTTCATACACCTGATACAAGTTTGTACTTGTATGACAGTGGGAAAGATATAAATTTCATTCATACTTCATCATGTTTTTGTCTTTGTGACTCTTCAAGCGTTGCTTTCAGTGATTATTCTGTATTGGTAACATGCTGTTTTATGCTATGTGCCTATGTTAATACAGGTTTTGGTCGCATTGGAAGATTGGTTTTGCGAATTGCTACTACCAGAGATGATATTGATGTGGTGGCAGTCAATGATCCTTTCATTGATACTAAATATATGGTACTGAAGGGGTTATCAAATTTTTAATACTCCGATGGTAAATATATCAGATGTGAATTGTGATGCCTATATTTGCCACATCTCTCAGAAAGGTCTCCAACTTAGCTTTTGTCTGTATGTGGGGGACCTGAAATCTGCATGTCTGATAGATAAGTGTTGGAGCCACCATATTTAGTTGGGATTTGGAAAGTTGTGAATGTGTGATATCTTGGTTGTTGTGTATCTTGCTCTTTCTATGTATGTCATTGAAGAATGCTATTTGATCAATGCTGTTTTTAATGGGATAGTATTTCAAAATGAACAAGATATTTTCTTTATGTGGTTCTGGTGAGTTCAAGATTATTGACCCTGCTGTTTATTTTTCTTTGAAGATATTGTAATGACATTTCTTTGTCAGTTTGCTGTTCTATTGAGTGTGCCATTAGTGCTATATGTTATAACTATTTGATGAAAACCTGTTGGTCGAATGCTGTGGAAATGCAAATTTGTAAATTCTACTCAAGAAAATAGCAAGCCAGATTTTATTGGAACACCTTCAAAAACTTGAGATTATATGTACCATTAATTTGTGTCATAGGTAGCTAGGTGGCATGGAAACTCCTTAATGCTAATGTTTTTTGTTTCCATTTCCTCCTTGACAACCTGAATTCATTTTATATTTTGTGTTTCCCACTGTGCATCTTTGTTTGGTTGCCGTTTCCATTCCTGTTTCTGTGCTACATAGATGGGTGGTGTTGCAGATGTTTGGCTCTCTTTGTTGCTAGAATTTTTCTGTTAAGAAAGTAATGATTGCGATTTTCTCGTGTTTCCTCTTCTCTAGGCATACATGTTGAAGTTCGATTCTACTCATGGAGTTTTTAAGGGATCCATCAAGGTCGTGGACGAATCTACCTTAGAAATCAACGGAAAACAAATAAAAGTTTCGAGCAAAAGGTATAAACCTTGAATCATTATCAAATCTTTGTCGAGGTTTGTATTTCACAAGTAGGCTTGTGCTTATTATAGGCATTTTTCTTGGTTTCTTGAATTAAGAAAAAATGTATACCCTCTTCATCGGTGTTATTTTTTTCTCCTTTATTGACTGCTGAGTGCTGACTAGGTTATTATATCTATCCAGGTATCCATCAGATATTCCGTGGGGTGATTATGGGGCTGAGTATGTTGTTGAGTCTTCAGGTGTTTTCACCACAGTTGACAAGGCTTCAGCTCACAAAAAGGTTAACTTTTGATTAAGTTGTGTTCCCATCTATCTTACATCCATCGTTGCCACTTAGCATGCTCTTCTGACTCTGTAGGGCGGTGCCAGGAAAGTGGTCATATCAGCTCCTTCAGCTGATGCCCCAATGTTCGTTGTTGGTGTTAATGAGCAGACATACAAACCAAATATGGACATTGTCTCAAATGCAAGCTGTACTACCAACTGTCTTGCTCCTCTTGCTAAGGTCTTCTACTCTCATCACACCCTGAACGATTCAGTTGCTTATTTCTCATTCAATTTAATTTATGATTAGTTATCATTCCCTAAAACCATTTCTGTAATAGCTGCTTTGGCAGTTAGTTTTAATTTGTCTCACCAGATCACCATGCTAAGTTATTTTTATTATTACTTTCTGAAGTGGAAAATCATTTTTTAATATCTGTTAGTCTCTTAATTTTACTTATTATATCATTTTGCAGGTAGTTCATGAGGAATTCGGTATTCTTGAAGGTTTAATGACGACTGTCCATGCAACTACAGGTCTGTCTTTCTCTCTTTCTCCAAAAGATGCCATGTGGTTGAACAAGAAGTAATAATTCATAATTGACACGGTTTTGATGTATTATTTAGCTACACAAAAGACTGTAGATGGTCCATCTATGAAGGATTGGCGCGGGGGCCGCGGGGCTGGACAAAATATCATTCCTAGTTCCACCGGTGCTGCAAAGGTACGGCTTTAAAAATCTGAATTTTGTGAAACATGTGATTAAGAAATCATCTATAGCCTTAGTGATTGTATTTCAGGCCGTGGGTAAAGTTCTTCCAGAACTCAATGGGAAACTGACTGGAATGGCCTTCCGAGTCCCAACACCCAATGTCTCTGTTGTGGACCTAACTTGTCGACTTGAGAAGAGCGCCTCTTATGAAGATGTCAAAGCCGCTATTAAGTATGTCTTTTATTCACATGATGTTGCATTTTACTTAAATCTTCTGATTGGTAAATCGATATCTGTTTGGTTTGAGAGTCTAACTTACTTTGGATGTTGAAATTAATTAAGGTTTGCCTCAGAGGGGCCCTTGAAAGGTATTCTTGGTTACACCGATGAAGATGTGGTCTCTAACGATTTTGTCGGTGACACAAGGTATACACCATTTCTTATAGTTGTATTGGTTTTTTCGGTTATTAATAGCCATTATGACTCCAGGTCAAGCATATTTGATGCCAAGGCTGGAATCGGGTTGAGTGCATCGTTCATGAAGTTGGTGTCTTGGTATGACAACGAATGGGGCTACAGGTATATCATCTCTTTCGTGTCGTTTCTTTTCTCTGTCGGTCATTCAAACTAGTCTTAACTCGAATAATTGTCTACAATTTTCTGCAGCAACCGGGTTTTGGACCTGATAGAGCACATGTCATTGGTGGCAGCACACAACTGAAGAATACTTTAAGAGGTTGTCTGCTGCGCTGTTCTGCCATTTTAGCTAGTTTCATTGGACAAGTGTAGCTTCGTACTCCAATAGTGATCGAGTTTTTTTTGCCTAATCTCTGAAATAATGTGATCGAAAATGTCCTGTTAGTACAACCTCTGCTTGAACTTGGAGTGTCTAATCTCAGCAATACCGAATTAGTTTTCCTTTTCATTGTGTTAATTTTGTTACATGATTGACGGGAGTGGATTATAGATCATTTTCAAAGCGCATTCAGACCGTAAAGTTAAAAGAAAAGTACTAGCACTCATCACGTGTGTTGATGAACTTACAGCTATTATGGTATTGGTGAAACTTTACCAGCTTTACATTATTTATTTCATGTATATCATGTGAGTTAGAAAGTAAACATTGACTTGTAAGTTACTCCATGTTGGGACTCTTAATCATTATGCTTAACAGCTAAGGCAAATATTATATTGAACGTGACATTGCAATTATAATTACTCATCATTTCATTAAGAAAAGAAGAGAAACTGAATCAAAACATTTTTCTTTCTATTTAACATAACCTCAATTTGCTAAAACATATCAGGCAACCCCATCACCAAAGCCTTCAAAACCTAACAAAAAATGGCACAAAACACAAAAACTATACATGGAGAAAACGGTTAAACAAAAACACCGCCACCGGACCACCACACTTGTAGACACAGGCACCATTTCAACCACCACCAATCTTAGCGAATAAAAAGAATAAACGAAACAAAGAGTATATAGCGAGTCTACAAACACGTTACTACACGGGTATAACATCGTTCTTCGAGGTGTCTTCACATCTCAAAACTATGCCCTCCAAGCTCGCCGGAAAAATGCATTTCGCCCACTGGCAACCTGTTGTGATCGGCTCTGGCGGTGGCACGATCATTAGCACATTGTCGTTCCGTTGTACCACTCCCATTACACTTACTGTGCTCCCTTCTTTTATGTACCTGCACATCCACATTTTTAATAACCGAGCAACGCTAAAAAAAGTTGCAGAAAATGATTACAAGTTGTCAATTCGATCTTTAGTTTTATCTCTCGTTGCATATTCAAGCGTAACTCTTGCATTGGGCATCTTATTTGGTTGTCATCCAAGTATCATCCTAAGAAACCAGAGCTCCTGATCACGCATCTAAAAGCTATATTCTTTTCAACTAGATGGCTAGCAGCAGAACTGAATCGAACTAAACTGAAAGAAACTTATCTGAAACTTATTAAATAAGTACTAAACTAAACTAAATGGAAAATAAATTAAAAAGAACAGAGCGTAAAAGGAAATAGCTATGAAAAACTTTTTAAGAGAGTTGTTTCAGTTTACCCTTCTTTCATCCGCATAATCCGATCGTCGCTTGAAAGGTTTCTCTCTCCCAACCATCGGATGAACTCGGGGGACAGCTCTTCAGTAGTAGGATTGACATCAATGACAAGGGAGTCATCTACATAAGGAGTCACCCTTGCACCATAGCCGGTCTTAACCAAAGCTCTCAACCCGGATTGGAAATCCGAGATGTAGAAGTCAACAGCACGCCTCTGTTAAAGAAAATTTAACAACAGAAATCAGACAATTCAAAGTACTTTAAACTAGAGAGAAGTGTCTAATCCTATTAATCCAATTCTAGGCTATAGTGCGGTTGAATTACTCACTTCTAGTGATCGAAGCCCCCAGGTGAAGCGACGGTGAGTAGAATTGGCTGCCTTTGAATCCCATCCTCGATACTCGTACAAACTGGTAGAGGTGTATACACATCTTGGAACTTTCTGGAAGGATGACTCGAGAGGTACATTACCACAAGTGACCACCTTCAAAAACACCATAAAGCATTTGACA
>CAOJBJ015807287.1:0-10479 GCA_948291685.1 Euphorbia celastroides | reverse complement strand
GGTAAAGTAAGATTCGGGATAAAGTGAAGAGGGTATATTGAGAGTGTGTAGAGAGAGTTAACCTTATTTCCCGTTGTGCTGCCCTTATATAGGGAGCTTGGAGAGGCTCGTGGGGACCAGTGGTGATGTGGCGCCTGCAATGATGGGGTTTTGGCACGGCCTGACATTTCCCTTGTGGTTGTCGGGCCACTTCACGCTGTAGTACTGATCCTTTATAGGCGGTGACAGTATTGTCTCTTGGCACGACTTGTACTTGCTCGTGACTTGTATTCTTGTCGCTACTGAGTTGGCTCTCAGCAGTGAGGTAGTTAGCCTTTTAGCGGCGAGCTCGCGAGCCCGCAGAGTGGTGTCTGGTCCCGAGCTCGCTTAGGGTTTGCTTAGCTCGGACCTTGCCGAGCTATTTCTCTCTTTTGTTATCAGGCCCTAATAAAATAAGATTGTATTATAAAAAAAATATATCACGACATACAAAATTCTCGTCACAAAACATATTGATGAATATGGTGAGTTTCAGCAACTATTATACAAACTTTTTGAATAATAAGGCACATTGTATGCCAAATTTGTTAATAGTAGGATTTGAATATAACATTACTTATTGGATTTCTTATTATATAGATGGCGACAGGATCATTACATTGCGATCAAAGTATTTCGTCAGTTTTATTGTATTTCTTCCTATAAGGGACTCAAAGTTTACAACCCTTCATAGTCTAACAACATACTCTCTAATAGTTGGCTTTGGTACCTTATCATATGTGAATAATATATCTTCAAAAACATATTTTCAATATGCATCTTGATCGCATAACTTTTTATGTTAACCTTTCAATTTAGCATTTTTATTGAATATTTAGTTTGGCGATCGTAAAATTTCTGCAAAATTGTGTACTCCAATTATTTTAATCAACGTTTTTACTAATACTTATATATATGTTGGACTTTCACTCATATTTAATTTTTATAACAAATCACTTAAATTCTATTAGTTAATATATTTCCTATATTGCATTATTTCCCGTTTTAAGGTATAACCCGCTATTATTTAGTAAACATATATGTTAAAGTTTTAGAGAAATGTTTGGAAAAGGATATTACATCAAATCCAAAGATATAATACTTTAACATATTGTTATTACTAACATTTATCTTTTTTAAAAGAGAAGTATTATATGTTAAATTCCTACATGGTGCTAATTTTTTGTGATGAAATATATAATAAAAGTAAAGAAGTAGTAAAAGACTTTTTTATCCTTTAAAATTAAATAATAAATAATTAGACACTCATTATTTTTTAAATTTATCTTTAAATTGATAAAGTAGATAGTTATCAAGAAATACCTCTCTTAAAATTTTTTTTTTTAAGAAATTCAATTCTTTATATTTTGTTCAACTTTTTTATGATAATTATATTTGTAAAAATTGAATTTTATCATATTATTTACACCTTTTTATGGATAGTATCATGAAATATTTTTAATTATTTAAATAATTGAATTCAAATGATGTACCCGTGCATCGCGCGGGAAATAAACTAGTATTATTTAAAAAGGGCAAACAAAAAATTAGAGAAGAAGGAAGAAACGTGAAAAGTTAATACAATTGCTTGTTGGCAGATTTGGACCCGCATCTTTAGGAAAGAGATACACCCCTTAACCACTGGTTCACTTTTACAGTTGTGTTTTGCCTCTAACGTTTAATAAATATAATGAAATATATATGTATACTCACACAATACCTGAACAAAATTGGGGGCCCTTAAAGCTCGGGACCTGTGCGGTCACATCACTTACTCTCTATAATAACCAGGCCTGACAATACTAATACAATTGTTATTCCAAATAGAAATGCGATAAACTATATTTTGTGGTTTAAGTTATTCTTGTTGTATTTTCAAATAAACTAATCATTACTTTCTTCATCTTACTATTAAATTAAATGATGCGACTCATTAATTCAAAGTAGAGCTCACTCATACAATAGTAAAGAGAAGCAAAGAAAACATATTTTGTAAAAAGCAAAGTCACCTTATGATAAGTCCAATGATTCTCCATAAATAGAGTATTCACTATTTATTAAGTAAGGTTTAATCCAACACTATATATTTTTACTATAACAATAGAGGTTCTCTATACTTATTATAAATATAGAGTGCCCCATACATTTCTCAATTTATAGAGTATGATTGAAATAACTTTAATGTAACAACTCTATAAATAGAGAAAATGATGCAAAAATAGAATTTACAGTAAAGTTTTTTAGATTAATGACTGTATATGACCTTATAATTTTCCATTTTTAATATTATATCTTTTTCAACTTTGGCTGATAAAAAAATGTTATGCATGACATATCATCTTGTAGTGATTTATCATTCAATGAATGACTGAAAAATGATCCAAAAATCCAATTCGAATCTTTATTATTCTATACATAAGCAAAATATTCAAAATCTTACTTTATTTTCTTTAGATTATTTTATCTTTATTGCAATTTTCTTCTTTATGAATTTTCTTTTATTGTTATTGAATTTCTTTTTTCCATGCATGACATCCAAGCCAATGGATTCTCTTCCTAAATCTTATTTTTTAGTAAAAAGTTTTCAGTAACTACCAATATCGTGGATAGGAAACTATAGTGACCTACCTAATTTTATTGTAGAAATTTTCAGGATCAATTATTGGACCATGCAAACTCGAAAAACCTTTTCTTGGATAAAGGAAGAGATTACGTATTCGATTTTCGTATCACATATGATATGTATAATAACTTGGGCATCTATTTCAAATGCATATTCTATTTTTCCACAGCAGGGTTATGAAAACCCACATGAAGCAACTGGCCGTATTGTATGTGCCAACTGTCATTTAGCTAATAAACCGATAGATATTGAGGTTCCACAAGCGGTACTTCTTGATACTTATTTGAAGCAGTTGTTCGAATTCCTTATGATATGCAACTGAATCTAGTCCTTGCTAATGGAAAAAATGGGGCTTTGAATGTGGGGGCTTTCTTATTTTACCTGATGGGTTTTAATTAGCCCCTTCTAATCGTATTTCACCAGAGATGAAAGAAAAGATAGGAAATCTGTCGTTTCAGAGTTATCGTCCTACTAAAAAAAATATTCTTGTGATAGGTCTTGTTCCAGGTCAGAAATATAGTGAAATTACCTTTCCAATTCTTTCTTCAGACCCCTCCACTAAGAAAAATGTTCACTTTTTAAATATCCCATATATGTAGGCGGAACAGAGGAAGGGGTCAAATTTATCCTGACGGGAGCAAGAGTAACAATACGGTTCATAATGCTACAGCAGTAGGTATAGTAAGTAAAATAATACGAAATGAAAAAGGGGTACGAAATAACGATAACAGATTCATCAAAGGGACGTGAAGTGATTGATATTATACCTCCAGGACCGGAACTTCTTGTTTCAGAAGGTGAATCCATCAAAGTTGATCAACCATTAACAAGTAATCCTAATGTAGGTGGATTTGGTCAAGGGGATGCGGAAATAGTACTTCAGTCCCCATTACGTGTGCAAGGCCTTTTGTTATTCTTGGCATCCGTTATTTTGGCACAAATCTTTTTGGTTCTTAAAAAGAAACAGTTTCAGAAGGTTCAATTGTCCGAAATGAATTTTTAGATCTGTAAATTTATCAATATCAAGTTCTTAAAAATAAAAAAATTTTTGTTGGTAATTAAAAAAAATTTTGAAAAGCTCTTTTCTTTTTTTCTATTTATTTGTTTTTTATACCTATATCAGATACCAGATTTTTGGAATTACTTGTACCACATTTTTATCCACAATATGGATAGTCGTAAGAAGACTATTTGACTTTATCCCCTCTTTTGTTTTGCTTTTTTTTTTTTTGAAATATTTGAAATATCAAAAAGGCAATCTATTTTGTCACTTTTACAAATAAAGTATTATATTAATAACTCAACAAGACCCCCTCGAATCACACAAATTAAGGGGGGTTCTGTTGAGTTATTATGCTTTAACGTCTATAACTCAGCTCCCCCGATTATTTACAAGGATGAACCCAACCCGAAATAGGAACCATAAAAGAAAATGCCCATTAACCCTATACAAGAATACCTGTCACAGTACTTATTATCCAAAGAGGAATTCTTCCAGTAGTATCAGTCATTTATCCCACTTCCTCCACATTTAATCAAGTGGTCATGCTAGAGACATAAACAATCATAGATAACTGTGAGATAATATCCTTCCGATGGGATAAGAGAATTCCTAATTCGGAATTTGATAAATACGTGGGTTGGAGAGTCAATTGAAATTATAAACTAATTTCAACTTGGAGTCATTTAGTAAGTTCAGGTTAAACTGAAGAAAAATGGCAATATCATTTTCTAAACTCATCTCATATACCACGAATTAGGACGGTAGAACGGGCAAAGAGGTGTGTTAGTATTTAGTGGTGGGTAGGTGAGGGCAGGAGAAATGAAATAAAGAAAGAGAGGTGGGGGGTGGTCCCATGAGATATTACCTTAGCAAAAGAGTCCTTTTGACCTGCTTTTAATGTAGAACATATTCTTTGACAGCCAATCAAAGGGGTCCATTTGAGATTCCCCACAGCCCTACTGCCCTGCCCTACCCTACCCCCTACGCTACAATCATAATCCTTCCCTCTGCTCTCTTCTTATCATATCCTCTCTTTCTTCAATCCCTTCTCTTTTCCTTTTCTTTAACTTTATTGCTTTCTTGTCTATTCCTCTTCCCATGTGCTCCCATTTTCTTTTACTCCACTACTCTCGTTTTCTTTTTTTATTATTACATCTGCACGTATGATTACCACTCGGAGGTATAATATAACATATAATTGAGTCATGCCTACCCTTCAATAATTTAGACCTAATACATCGGAACTCCTGAGATTATTCTGATTTGCCTCTCGCTCCTCTAAATTTTTAAGTGTGCCTTTCATTTTCCTGAAGTTGTTAAAAACGCACCGACTAATCCCTTATTGTTGATGTGGACATTGACTTTGCAATAGTTGACATCATGAGAGAGTGAATTGATTTTTCAAGAAAAAATAAAACAAATATGCAACGTTTCATTTCACCGTTGTCATATCCACCCTTCCCCTACTAACTCGAGCCTCCAATTATTCAAATTCATTTCTTCCTCGCAACATCTCAACACCGCCTCATCAAATGCTCTCGAAATTTTTCGTTGACTTGCAATTCAAAATCTGCTTTAATCTTTAACATAATCTATAGAAACAACCCTAATTCAAGAAGAAATCAGTATACCCTAGTCAAATTGCAATCGGGACAACTAAAATCAAGAGAGAATTGAAATTGAAGAGAATGCAATCAACTACTTTGTGCCAATTACAGTCTCTAATTTGACTTGAACAAATGGGCAATCTTTGAAAGAGTTATGATTTTGAAATTGAAGAAAAAGAATCAGATACATTGTGGTCAGTTTTGGGATTAATTAGGATCAAACTAGTGGAAGAAATTGAAGAGAAATATGATTTCGGTTTTGGTTTGTCGGCACCATTGAAGAAGAATGTAAATATAGAGAGAGAAAGGAATGGGAGTTGAGAGGAAGTGTGATTATGAAAATGGAGGGAAGAAAGTAGAAATGGGGAGGCAAAAGAGAGTGACGAACATGGATTTGAGAAGGTTATCCATGGCAGAATGAGGAGGGACGAAGAGAGCACGAAATTGAGACCTAAATTAATTTAAGATTTTTTATATTTTTTTTTACATTTAAATGCCATGTGTCATTCATTTATTCATTGGACTTTTCAAACTAAAATAAATTGAACGAGTGTGGTACACTCTCCATATGAGAGTGGTGTAGTCTTGTCCAAGGAAGTGAAAAACACTTTTTTGACAAATTAAATGATCATCGGGTGCGTTTTTATCAAGTTCAGAGTGACGAGAGACACACTTGAACATTTAGGGGGACGAGGGGCAAATCGGGACAATATCAGGGGAGTCCTGATGCATTTGGCCTATAATCTATCATATTTTTTAAAATCTATAGTCCATTGAGATTGTTTTCTCATGTCTATGCGTTGACAGTTCAATTTTAAGTTTTTTTTTCCCACAAGTATTCGATAGTTATCAGGAGTTTCCGATTTATTAGCGTGAAGAAGTAAAATTTATTATTTAAAACCAGTATATGATGTTATGTGAATAGTTTGTAATAATGTTATGTAAATGGTGTACACAGGACTTTCCCATAGTCTAATTGAACTCGTTTTAAATGTCCTCAATCCAACTTACGTACTTGCTAGTCTTAAAAGCTCAGCATTATTAAAGCTTGTGAAAACTTTACAGAATAAACGTGTTTTGAACATTTTCAAACTAATGAACATTCTCTTCCAACAAGATGCCAAATGTTATTTGACTTAACTTATCAATCTAACCTTTTAATAAACATGTGAAACTTATTGTTACAAACCTGAATTTATAAAAGAAATACGCATCCAAACTGGTCGGCATACTTAATTGCGATTTTAAGTACAAATGGGAAAAGTATGAATAAACCTTAAGCAAATCTTAATTGTAAAGTCTCTTAAAAGATTTAACATTGTCGCTGTTACGAGTACATGGGACTGAATATCTACTGATGGACCCAACATAGAGCACCAGGTTATAGTAGTCACTCTAATCCCATGTTCAAACAGCTAAATGTACTTTTAAACAGGCCTCACTGTCTTTTGCTTTATTTAATAAAATTTATTTATTTTTGCTACATATTTATATTCAAATGCATCAGCTTTATTGCTTTTGAATGTTTCTCATCAATTAAAGCAAAAGTGCACACTATAGCAAGTGGTGGCTGTCATCTGTGTGTTTATTTGAAAATACAACCATAGGGGCCCTTAGCTTTAAGTATTCTATCAAATCTAAAGGAGAAATCAACTTTTGACAAAATGCATTGTTATCTCAACATGTTTCCTTGCTCTCTGAAATTTAAAGCATTACATCCTCAGCTTTTAGCCAATTACGAAGTGCTTTTTTCAGTCTGAAAGCCGAACAAAAAACCTTCACATTCACATTAGTAACCAACTAAGCATTACTAGCTCAATTGGCGCTCTTTCTTTGTTATTAGCATATATTAATTATGCAAAAACAAGCCACTCATTAAGCTTCTCACACCTAAAATGGGCTATTATTAGCTAAATATTTAACAATTTCCTCCCATTTAACATTGGTTTTGCTAATGCGAGACACAATTTAATCTACTTGTGTAATTACTGGATTACACCGAAAGCTGCTTTTTATGCGACAAAATCAAACAAAAGAGTAACACAAAAGAACAAAGAAACTTAAACAGTCATTCTTCGGGTCTACATTGGTTCCTAATTCGGTTTAATTTCTTGAAAAAAGACAGCCATTGAGAAAGGAGAAAAGGAAACCCTAGAAACAGATGTATTAGCTCCGAGCTAATCTATGTTCACATAATTTTCAGTAGTACATATTTACAATTATTGAATTATCTTTTAGTATAAAACAGGAAATAAGATTGATCAAACGGCTAGGAGTTAGCGAGTTAAATAAGAGTATAAGACAAAATAATAATTCGATATATGATCTACACTATAATATCCCTCACTAGAAAGAAACATGCTGCAAAGTAGGTACATAGCAAGAATGACCAGTCTTGTAAATTGCAAGTTTTTTTTTGAGTAAATAAATTGTGAATATTAGTTTGCTATTTTATTTCTCTTTTTCCCCAACCTCTAATACTCTAGCTGGGGCACAACCAGTCATCTATGTACTTACAATTACTACAGGTCATAGGATATGTCCATTAGATAAGCTTGCTATGAATTAATTTATTGAATAAAACAAAATTAAGTCATGTTTTTACTGTAAAAGAAAACACTCGATTATTTTGTTTGCGGAGGATTTTCAAAGCATCACATCATGAAAAACACTAAAAACCATGAGGAATTGTATTCTTTCGTTTGTTAGTAGAAAAACAAAATACATTTAAAAGAAATCAAGGTAAACAAGATGAAGATGACAATAGATAAAAGTTAGTACCTGGTTTTCGGAGATAAAGATGAATCCAAAATACAATGCTGCCCTTCTGAAGTACAAGACTTCCAATTTTATCCAAATGCTAAATATATCCTTGCAAAGTTAGAACTACAACAACATACATTATATATAGCGAATATGCATGGCTCCTCATACGCCATCCACGAAGGCCATCAATGATTCGGTGGGCTCTGCAAATGGCATACAGGGAGCCAGGCACATACTAACATATATTGCATGTGCATGTATGTATGCATCTATGTATGTATGTATCCATGTATATGATATATAAATTTGATAATGTATAGGTATATGTTTGAATGCATGAGATGATGTACATAGGCTATAGATGAAAGAAAACCAAAACAAATTCTTGTTTGGCTTCTAATTTGTGGCACTAGAGATAGAAAAAGAAAATAGGAAGAAAGAACAGATGCAGAGAAATTAGGGTACAAAAGGGAGGAGGGACTGAGGGGAAGAAGAGAGGAGGCTATTTATGGAGGAAATCATAGTGAGAGAAACTAAGTATTTATGGAACACATAAAACCCTACAGAAATGGCACAAAAGAAGCAAACCCAAGAGCTAAAACTACATAATAAGGTAAACTGAGAGGGAAAGAAGGGGAAATAATTGAAATTAACTTTTACACTGTTGCACCCTTACAACTAAATATAGACAAAATCATTGCAAGAGAGAGAGAAAAAGTAAAAAAGAAAGAAATGGGTGTGGTTGGTGTAGTAACACGCAACTTCCTAAGCTAAGCCTTAAGATGGTATTGAAATCTCCTTTTCTAAATGTTGCTTTTCTTTCTCTCTCAACCTCTTTTTTTTTTTTTTTGTCTTTCAGTGCTTGTCTATGATATACTTGGATTCTCTTCTTTTCTTTCCTTTTATTTACCATTATATTTCTATGTGGTTCTATTTTGCTAAATAAATAGAAAACTCCCTAAAATTAGTTATTTTTGCTAGAGTTACCATGAACAATAGTGAAAAGCTTTATTTGACTCTATACAAAGCGCATAAATTCGCTCTTTAATTACCATGTGTCGCGATGGTTAAAATATTAATTTTCAAAATTAAATTTTATTAATTCTAATTTTAATCACGAGTAGGCAAGGAAGTCAAGTAATGCTTCAAGTGAGAAGAATTACAGCGCTATTAGCAATGACTCTTCTCCTTGGAAGTCGTTTTCCATTCGTAAAAAGAAATCATTTTCAGTGACTATTAGAGATCAAGTTCAGCGAGATCGTAGGATACCAGATAGATATTCTCCTTCGTAAGGAGTTAATGTCTTTTCTTTTTATTCTTTGTGACTTGTCATTCCCTTACATCTTTATTTTATTTCTTTATTTTATATTTTTTTCTTTAATAAATTTTGAGTCGTGAAGATAAATAGATACAATTTAAAAGTTTAGGAGTGCAAATTAGAACTTTGGTAACTCTCAAAGCCAAATCTTAAGCAATATGGTGAAAACTCTCTCAAAGTTTTCCCATTAAAGATATTGCTAATCTTTCTGAAGAAATTGGTAAGCAGAACCCTTTCCCTAAAATCAGCTTACTTACCACAATCTCCGATCTCAGGAACCACCATGTCACACATTATCTTCATATTTGTGATAAAAGTGCTCCGGAGAATCGGTAGGATTCTCTCACATTCAAGAGCTCGAGCCTTTTCTCTCAGTTACAAGAATTGGCTCAGGACTAGCTTTTTGTATCTTTAAATCTGCTAGAGCAGTCCATAGCTCGGATGCATCCCTCTCATAATTTCTTGGAAGATCAACACTTATCTTCCATGAATTTTGATGAGCATGTCTCATTCCTTCCATCCATCTCCCCATTCAATGAAAGCAAATTGGGGGAGAAGTGCAAAGGAAAAAGAGAGGAAGGACATGGACCAAACATGGTCCAGCTTCGGTCCGGTGCACTCAGTAGCATTATCATCCTCTTTAGAGAAGATGAACAAGAAGAGCAAAGCTACGAGTGGACTTCAAAACCGGTGGAGCAAGGAGATTTCGATCAAGTGGAGCAAGGAGATTCCGGAACAAGAAAGCAATAGAAGACTTAGTTAGTTAAACACAAAACATTGTAATCTAGCTATAGTTAACTACTTGTAACTCTTGTAATACTATTATGGATCTGAAATTAAACTTGTCAAATTGATTTGTTTAATCCAAGAGAAATATAGTCTATTCCGAAAGAAGAGTTTATCCATAATCAAAACACAAAGCAAGATCTAAGATTATGGGGGAGTGAAAATCAGTATTGCACAAGTTAACTTTTTTCCTTAAAATTTGTTTCCATCAAATGGGGGAGATTGTTGGAGTTACAACTCTAGTAGGTTTGAAGGAAACAAATGTTTAAGTCAAAGAAAAATATGAAGGTCCAGATCACAGGATCAAGGATAAAGACGGAGATCTGGAACAAAAGAAGAACCCAATGATCCAGGATCA
>CAOJBJ015791101.1:0-10877 GCA_948291685.1 Euphorbia celastroides | reverse complement strand
GAATTCCCGTTTTCCCGGCGACGTTCCGGTCACCGGAGTGGTGTCGTCGTCGGCGCCGGCAAGTCTGGGTTAGGGTTAGAATTGGGTTAGAGTTTTGGATAAATGGGTTAGGGTTAGTGGGTATTTGGATAAAGAAAAATTGAATTTCCGAAAATGCCCTTGATCATTTAACGGCATATTGACAGAAATCCCTTTTTCGCTAACTGTGAAAACCACAGACCCTTTTTGAAGAAAAAAAATCACAGACCCTATTTTGAAGAAGACGAAAAATATATGGTTCTTTTTTGTACTTTACCCTATTAGTTAATTCAAGCACATGTAAGGTCTAGATAATAAACCAATCAAGGACGCAACAATGATTTCCACATAAGAGTAGGAACTTTCAATAAGAACCATGTCTCAGTAAAAACTCTGGTTTCATTCAGAAAAAATTTGAGAGAAAAGAATAACAAAGAAAAACACTTACCAAGTATCAAGTGCAAGAAGTTGAACCCAAAAACGAGAGATATGAAAAAAAGAAAAATAGGATTTTTAATCAAAGCGTAATGAAGAAGACTTAAAAGAACACGATCACTTAATAATATCAAGAATTCAGAACGTCGATTTAAGTAAACCGGGTATTTAACAGTTTAATGATTTACCGGTTATATCCGGTATTTACCGGTTTCATGCGGTTTTATCTTAGTCAAACTAACCCGAGTGACGGCTGGTTCGTGATAATACTGGTCGAACCGACCGGTACAGTACGGTACGGTATTGATAACATGGCAGGAAATCACAAGACAAGATGCCAAAAAGGACAGTGCCGAGCGGCAGGCGAATGACATGGAAGGTGGGGCCTGAGGTGGTGCCAGCGTGGAAAACATACGAAATGGCAGAAATGCATGTGAAAAGAAGAGGAAATCAGAACGTTGGAGAACAGACAACAGTTTAATTACTAAAATAATTTAAAGGCTTTTTTTAGTATTTTTTTATAAGGCTTTTTTTAATGTTTAATATGTGATAAGAAAGCTAAGAGTAAAATATTCAGTATCTAGTGCTCTCCTCTCTCTCCTCTCTCTCCCTCTCTCTCTCAAATCTTTTGTGGATTTGACTCCTTTTCCCACTCTCATTTTACCGCCTGTACCGGTATCACTTCATTTTGTTTATTTTTCTTTTCTATTATCTCCTATTCATGTTAACTTTTTATAAATTATTTTCTTCGTGAAATTCAATCTAGAAAAAGTATAAAAGTAGGATAACTTTGTTCTTTTCAACTTATTAATCACTGGTAGAACTGAACTGAACTCAACTGATCTTAATTTAATTTAGCTGAACTGAAATTTATTGAATAAATACTTAATTGAACTGAAACTTATTGAATAAGCACTTAACTGAACTGAAACTTATTGAATAAGTACTTAACTGAACTGAAATTCATTTTAATTGATTTAATTCATATAATTTACGTAAACACTTTTTATGTACAACAAATATTTTCATTCTAAAAATAATGATTACCAATTATAATTACAAATTTTATTTTTTCATATATTTATAACTTCAAAATTATGAATAGCCAGGTATTAAAGTTGGGACCGTTTTGTTTACATCAGAAAATAAAATGAGAATTGCAATATTTTCATGATTATTTGAATTTCATATGTATTGTCAGAGTGGAGATTGTAATATTAATCTATATGTATTTATGTTAATTTATTTATTATAGTATAAAAAAAATTCAATATTTATTGTTACATTTTGATTGAAATTTGAAATTGGTTGTTAATATGACTTATTGTTATTATTAAGATATTTATTAATATACTTAGAAAAATATAAACTAAGACGTATTAAAATTTAAAAGTATTAAAATTGAAACTCATCTGAAAAATAAGTTAAAAAGAACATGGGCTAGTACTTAGACCCTATTCTCTTCACTTTCAATTTAGTTCAGTTCAATTAAATTCAGTTAAGTTCAGTTCAGTTCAGTTCAGGTCACGTCCATTAATTTTAATAGAAAAAGTAATGTAAACAAATTAAGTTAAGTTAAGTTAAGTTAAGTTCAGTTCAGTTTTAAAAGTTGAAAAGAACAGGGCCTAAAACTTATTGAATAAGTACTCAACTGAACTGAAACTTATTGAATAAGTACTTAACTGAACTGAACTTAATTTAATTTAACTGAAATGAATGGAAAATAAGTTAAAAAGAAAAAGAGGATTAGTGTGATTGTTTTATAATACATTAAGGGTAGGTCATGCTAATTTGAATGTAGAAAATGTAAGTATTATTTTGTCTGTTTTACTATCATATTAATAGTGGAACTATTTATCTAATATTAGAGCCATTCAATAAATAGTAAATGATATTATGATAATAAATGATATTATGATAAATAATTAAGTTTATTTTTATTTGATCAAAATACAATTTACTCCAATAAAATTGAAAGTGTGACGAATTTGGATTTTCAAACAAGAGAAGCTTTTTTTGAAATAATTTTACAAAATAGAAAATGTATCATAGAATAAATCATATGATTTAAACCGGAGGAAAAAAATGATATAATGATTATATGATTTAAAAAAGTATTCACATGAAAAAATTGTGTTTAAAATTTAAATTACACATATAACATGGTTTATGTTGATAAATTCACGAAAATGATTAGATTTTGGGAAGCTTGGCATTAATTCGGAAGTAATTGAAAAGGATCAAAATTTTCTTTGGTAAGATTTACTTCCTAAAAAGGAAAAGTTGAAAACAGAAAAAAATCAAAATGCAAGCAGGAAATAAAAACAAAAAAATACAACAAAACCGGTACAGCAGGTAACCGGTGAAAGAAACGCAAAATCCGGATACAAAAGCCGAAGAATTGAAAGGCGGCCACCGCGATTCTTTTCCATTTCTCGACAAACACAAAACTATCAAAGAAAAAAGAAAAACCTCACTCAAATCACCTGCATTTTCCGATTATGTAAACTCACCAAATCTCCGTTCAACCGCTTGTGGTCTTCACCGGAGTTCGCCGGAATACCCGCCGATTGAATTGATTTGTAGCTATATCTATGGCGTTGCTTCGCTTCTTGTTGTTCATGTTTTTGTGTTTTCAGGCGTTGTTTTTGCAGCTGATCCTTTTGTTACTTATGAGCTGAAACTTTCTTATATTACCGCTTCTCCTCTAGGTGTTCCTCAGCAGGTTCACTCTCTCTCTCTCTCTCTCTCTCTGCCTTCATTTCGAGTTTGCTTGATTTGTTTTGTTTTCAGTTTCTTCGTTTGGATCTGCTGAAAATGTTAGTTCATCTGTTGTTGTTTCATAGAGGATGAAAGCAAAAGCCTTATTTCTCTTTGTTGCAAGACTTGTGTTCTTTCCTCTTCTGTTCAGCAGTTTCAGGTTTTGCATTGGCTGAGGTTGGGCCATTGCGAAGCCTATTAATGTTTAATAATCATGTTATTATCGATTTTTGACCGTTGAATGAGATATCGGTCTATCAGTGAGCTAGAGAGAGAGAGAGTTCCTTTCAGTTCGTATTGACCGTTATAGAGGTTTTGCAATGTTCAATGATTCTAATTATTGTCATCGCGTTTGTAGTGCTGATAAACATTTTGTTGATTTAGGGTTTTCTGATTTTGGTGTTGCTTGCGAAATTTGTAGTGGCTTGCTCTCCTTTTCAGCAGTCCTTTTCTTTATTTTGTTGTTTTGACGTATTCTTATTACATTTTTACTCATAGCCTTACCTTGGTAGCAGGTTATTGAAATAAATGGAAAATTTCCTGGTCCGGTCATCAATTCTACAACTAACTACAATGTTATTGTTAATGTTATTAACCATCTGGATGAAAATCTCCTTATGACATGGTAGGTTGCTATGAAATTGCTTTCTTTTTTTTCTCTGAATTTGTAGTTTTCCATTGCCCTTTAGTTGCTTCTTTGATCCTTTCATACATACTGTAAGACCGATTTTTGTGAAATTTAGGGTGATTTGTCAGGCCTGGGATCCAAATGAGGCGTAATTCCTGGCAAGATGCACTTCGTGGAACGACTTGTCCAATTCCTCCCAAACAGAACATCACTTATAATTTTCAAGTCAAGGATCAGATTGGCAGTTTCTTCTACTTTCCATCCCTAAATCTGCAGAGAGCATCTTGCGGTTTCGGTCCCTTCATTGTTAACAATAGAGAAATCATCCCTATTCCTTTTGCCCAGCCAGATGGGGAAATTATTGTTCTTATTGGTGACTGGTATACTCAAAGCCATAAGGTTTGTATCTGTTTTAGGTTCATTGTTCCTTTCCAAACCTTTAACTTGTGAACTTTTTGCAGCAATAAACTCTAACAGCGGTCTTTCATTCTAATGTTAGGCATTAAGGGATACTCTTGACGCTGGAAAGGAGCTTGGAATGCCTGATGGGGTTCTGATTAATGGAAAGGGACCTTATAGATACAACACAACTCTGGTACCTGATGGTATTGAGTATGAAAGTATTCAAGTTGATCCAGGTTGGTCTTCAGCCATTTAGGTTATGTTCTTTTCAACTTATTTTCCACTTAGTTTAGATCAGTTCCATTCAGTTCAGTTCTGCCCCAAGCCATTCAGTCGAAAAGAATAGAGCCTTAAGGAGCTTTGTTTTCAATTTCCCCACTTTAATTTAATTGACTTCTAGAGCTTTTCTAGGTGGATGTTGACTTGTAATTTCTCCCAAGTGATAAATAATGTGTTTAAATTTTGATTCCCCTCTTTCTGTTGTAGTGTGTTTGTATGCATATTTCTATGTTTAAGCAACCATATGTACACATTGAAGTTTAAATTTGTATATTTATATTTACTTTTCAGGCAAAACCTATAGATTTTGCGTGCATAACGTTGGGACTTCAACTAGTTTGAACTTCAGAATCCAGGGTCACAATCTTCTTCTGGTAGAGACAGAGGGCCACTATACATCCCAACAAAATTACACAAGCTTCGATATCCATGTGGGCCAGTCTTATTCGTTTTTGGTTACCATGGACCAAAACGCATCTTCTGATTACTACATCGTGGCAAGTGCCAGATTTGTGAACGAATCAGATTGGCAAAAAGTCACAGGTGTTGGAATATTGCATTATTCCAATTCAAAAGGACCGGCATCTGGTCCTCTGCCAGAGGCACCAAGTGATGTTTATAACCAGTGGGCAGCAATGACTCAGCCAAGATCCATCAAGTTAGTTCTTAATTTTCATAGAGACTAATTTCTGATTCTTCATTGCATCAATATTTCTGCTTGTTCATACTTTTTTCTATCTACATTAGTTGCCGCTGCAAGTATTAGAAGTATTTTCCTTTAAAGTTAAACACGCTTTCAACTATGGATCATGAAATGAATTGCCTGCATTGTGGCTAAATATTCATTTGTTTTGCCTAAACGAAACAAAATGGGGAGTCTTTTGCGCCTTATCCTCATTAACTATCCTACTAGTATTTTATATCTGATATATTGGCGACGAAGAAAAGTCCTGTATGAATTTTTGTTTTCTTTCCGTTCTAGACTTCTAGTCAAGTCTATAATACTTCATGAAGATTAATCTAAAGCCATTTTCACATGGGATAGGCAAAATACATCAGCAAATGGAGCTCGGCCAAATCCACAGGGATCTTTTCACTACGGTCAAATCAACATCACCAACATGTACATATTAAGGGCCTTGCCAGCAGTTACAATCAATGGCAAACTCCGGTCCATGATAAATGGGATATCATTTGTCAACCCTGACACACCAATCAGGCTTGCTGATGTGCACAATGTGAAGGGATCCTATAAGCTGGATTATCCCGATAAACCACTAGGTCGGCCCCATCGAATGGACACATCTGTCCTTAATGCCACATATAAGGGATTTATCCAGGTCATATTGCAGAACAACGACACCAAAATGTTGAGCTTTCACATGAATGGGTATTCGTTTTTCGTTGTCGGGTAAGAACTCTTGTTGTATTTGGTTGCTTGTGATTGATTTGTGAGTGAATGTATTGATCTTGGTTTGAATGCAGGATGGACTGGGGAATATGGACTGATGACAAAAAAAGCTCTTACAATAATTGGGATGCTATTTCTCGCTGCACAGTTGAGGTTGGTTTATTTACTAGCAGCAGTTTATCACTATGAATGTTACTTGAACTTTTATTGAGGACAAAAAAACTTAGGGCTGGACATAAACAACATTATGATTTAGGGTTTTCTTGGCGTTACTATCCCGCAAAGTTGGTCTCACAAACTTTATATACCAACATATTTCAGCTTTTAAATATACATTTCAATCCTTTATACTAATAAATTGAGACTTGACAAAATTGCTTTTCCAAAACTAAAATCTGATGCCTACAAGGGAAAGCTTCAAATTGGAGCTTTCAGGTAAAACAACTTGGGAGAGCAATCCCAAACAAGCTCCTATTTTTAGCCACATACATCATTTTGCCCCTTTAAATTTGCAAAAAGTGCACCTATTTTTCTTGCATGTCACATGCCACATTCTGATCGATTTTGACTTCTAAAAAATGTCACTATCCCGATTTCCTCTTTTCAACAAGAAGTAGTTGACATGTGGCATTCAGGAGGCTAAGTGTTGCAATCTTTGTGGTAGTCAGCTATATAGGCCAAGTTCAGGGACTAATGATTCTGTTTTGCTAGCATTATGACTGAACATTTGTTGATAGTGAGACCCCATGTTTTTCATTTTTGCAGGTATACCCCAGGGGATGGACTGCAGTATTGGCATCACTGGACAATGTGGGTGTATGGAATCTTAGTAGAGAATCTTGACAGATGGTATCTTGGCCATGAAACTTACATGAAAATAGTCAACCCCGAGGAAAATGGAGCAACCGAGATGGCTCCACCCGACAATGTTAGATACTGCGGCGTCCTCGAAGACTTGCAAAAGTATGTACCAAAACTTTAAGGCCAAATCCATAATCACTCCTATGAACTTCTCCTTAAACGTAATCCAATACCCTGAACTTTCAAAAGTTGCAATTAACTCGCTAAAGTCGCCTAATGTTGGGAACAACGTTTTAAGTTGTATGAAGTACATTTAATGACAATACATTGCTGACGTGTAGTGCATGATTCTAATATGCCATGTTAGCAATGTATGATTATTGACAGATTTTATACAGCTTAAGATGGTTATTTGTAATATTAGAGAACATTAGAGGGCTAGCTGCAACTTTGGTGATAGATAGCGTTTAGGGAAAAGTTTATAGGGGTGTTTAATGGGTTCAGTCAAACTTTAACAAGAAATTTGTGTATGATCATTTGGTTTAGACCAAATACATCATCAAACCCCTAAATTTGGCACAAATAGCCTACTGTTTCGTGAACTTTGTAATAGTTTTCTCAACCCCTTAAACTTGTCAAAGTGTACCGGTCTGCCCCCTCAATCTTTGCAAAATGCACCAATTTGTCCCCCTAAATGACACATGTCAAATTATGGTTGGTGATTGAAAAATGACATCTTTGAATAGTCAAGCCAACTAAAAGTTGGCACGTGACATTTAGGGGAAAAACTGGTACACTTTGGTAGGCTGAGAGGATCCTTTCAAAGTTTAGGGAGGTAGTAGGCTATCAGTGCCAAGTTAAGAAGGCGTATGATGTATGTCTATGCAATGTATAACTTATTATGGTTTCATGTTGTTTCAGGGATAAAAGTTCCTCGTCTGCTGTATCTATCGTGGTTGGGAAAGCAAAGCTTTTCTTCACACTACTGATGGTTCTTTGTGCCTTGGTTTTCATGTTTAGCTAACCTTTCTTTTTCGGTTAACTTGGATGCGATCGAGTCAAATTTTTAGAGTTAGTTGCCGTTGTAATTTTGAATGTGCACAGTTGGGGGGGGATCATACATGCATTGCTTAGCTGTAGTCGTTTGCAACTTGAGTCTTGTTAGCTGAGATATACTTTCAGTTTTTTGTGTTTTCTTTCTAATTTCCCCATCTTAGATGAGCTGGGTGGATGGCCCTTTTAATTGTAATCTATTCATTTTTTGATTAATTAACTTAATGGTTGTAGGAATCATGGTTTTAATGAACCAACAATGTGCCAATGTTCACCGATGACATTGTATTACTTGCAAGTCTTGATAATATGCGTTCTTTATAGTACCTTTTCTTAATATATATTGGATATAGTTTTGAAGGGTAGGATTGAACAAACGATTTAAAATACTTAAAAGCGCAAAACGAGTTCAGATCCAGTGCCGGCGAGTTTGAAATCCAAGAAGAATAGCGACGAGACAAAAACGAGTTCAGATCCGGTTCAAAAGGCGGTGAGAACGGTTTGGACGGGAACGGTTTGGACGGGAAAACGGTTTTTACTTTTGAGTAATCGTTGTTGTTTCTTTGGTGTTTAATCACCGGTGTTTCTCAATTTTCCGGTAGGGATGATGGAAACGGGAAAGGGTCGAATAGGCGAGACAGAAGACAGTGATTTCGCCGGAATAAGGGAGAATCGACGGTCCTGGTCGTCGGCGTAGAGGAAGGGGAAGAGAGAAGGTGAGTTTTGGTGATTTCGGCGCCGGCCATTTGGACAATTAGGGTTAGGGTTAATTGGAGTTAGGGTAAATGGTTTAATGGGTAAAAGAATTTGAATTTCCAAAAATGCTCTTGGCCATGTCAGCATTTAACTGAATATGGATGGAAAAACATGTTTTTGCTAACGGTTGAAAGCACAAACCCTCTTTTATCAAAAAATAAAGCATAGACCCCGTTTTGAAAAAAAGTAAAAAAGCACAGGGCATGTTTTCGTACTTTACCCAAAAAAAATAATACATATTACTATTAGCACATTCATTCTTCCTCTTTGCGTTAGGTAATGCAAATTATTATTAGTATGAGATTACATATGGATTTAGTTTGATCAATGGGATATCTATATTGGAGTGCCTTCTAAGTTTAAATCAACTGCATTTTCTTAACTTTCCTGCAAAGCATTTGCATGGGTGTGTGACTAAAAGACTGAATGAGAGATTATTGGCCGGCTAGATCGAACTGTTGTAGTTTGCTATCATGTAATTGTTTATTATTGTGGTTTTTTAGTTGTTGTTCGCTGCACATTATTAACTAATTAATTTTTAGATCTAATGCATCACAAGCTCTCCGAACTTTACCCGAAAAGCCTCTTGTCCCCCTGCTCTTTTCAAGTGATCTCGGAACTCCCTCATTTTTCCAAAACTCTACCTCATAGCTCCCCAGTCGTGACATGACAGCTGACATGGACTGGGATGAAAATTAGAGAGAGTTTTGGCCAAGTCCCACCATCGGCAACCCCAACCGCCAGCAACCCCTACCGTAGTTGACCCCACCTTCGTCAACCACCCACCGCCGGCGACCCCACCACCGTTAACTTGAACCTCTGTCGACTTCTGCTACTGGCAATCCCATCACCGGCATCCCCCATCGCAAGCAACACCCACCGCCGTTGACTTCCACCTCCGTCAACTTTCACCGCCATCGGCACCTACCACCGATGAAGTTTTGGCCCGAAAAGGGTAAAAAATGAAAAGCATAAGTTTTAAGACTTAAATGAATTTTTTTCCATGTATGCCACGTGCCGAAGGGAGATTGGTTTAACTTTTCAATATTCACATGTGGTAGGAGAGTATATTACACTTTCCGGGCTGAGAGTGGGCTTGGTCGTTTGAGGGAGTTATGGGGTAGAGTTTTGAAAAAAAGACGGAGCGGCGAGGTCACTCAAAAAGATCAGGAAGGCAAGAAGCTTTTCGGGCAAAGTTCAAGAAGTTTGTGATGTATTAGGCCTAATTTTTATTTTTTGGGGCTTGGTGAAAAATAAAAGTTGTCGTTGTCATGAAAATGTACAATAATGATAAGACGGTAAATATTAATCAATGTCTACTCTGAACACTTTCTTGACTTTTGCGGTCAAGCTGCCTCGAATGTTTCAAATCAACCGATCAAACAAGATAAGCCGGCTCAATGATTAAATTTAAACATTACTCGAAGATGTTACCGCCTCGGTTGGGCCAATAAATCCGTAAAAACCCATTCTTTTTCACTCATATTATGGTCCAAGACTTGTTAAGACTCAATTTAATATGTTTGCCCATTAAACAAAGCCCATTGGAGAAATTGAATCTTGTCCAAATATGGAACCCGAATTGCATATCTTACCATTAAGGTACAAGAAGAGGATATATAAGAACATTTCCTTAAGTTATAAAGAGGCATGCCAAAAACAATAGCCACCCTTTTCTTTTTCTTCTTCTTCTTCTTCTTCAAGTTCTTTAAAAAAATATGAATTTATTGACTTAGGTATCAAAGAGTCCCTCCAAGGAGTAACTCTGATCTCTAATTTCTCTGTTTTACAGGTTTTTTATCGCTGAATTTAGAAGCTTGTTGGATGGAGCTAACTAGAAATGTTTTCAAAATTAAAAAATAACTATATAGACTAGTTCTTAACAACCAAAATCAAATAAAGTCTTTCCTATATTTAGTAGCGATACCGATGTGTTGAATTGGATTACCTATTTAAATATCGTCACAAACTTTTTTTTTGTTGGTAAACCATATAACAAAAGAAACATATTTTTTTTTTAATTTTAGTGATTGATATACAATCGAGGACAAAAAAAAGCAAGAGAAAGGAAAGTAGTTAGCCCAAAAAAATTAGTTATGCACTGATAACTATTCACCGAGATTCAGCTCCTAATTGCTCTTCTTGGAACTCCGGTCGTCGTCTCTGCCTGTAAAACACGGTGATTAGGATCGGGGGCCGCCCTTGAGGGGACTCTCCGATGCCTAAGTCAGTATGGGTTTTGAGAAATAAATTGGCAGAGTAACAGTTAGGGTTCAAGAATTACGTACCTTAAGACATAGAGCTTTGGAGTATTTATAGGCAGTGTGCCTTGTT
>CAOJBJ015778825.1:0-13576 GCA_948291685.1 Euphorbia celastroides | reverse complement strand
TTGTGATCTACTTTGATGAATCGAAAATGCTTTGAGTTGAAGCAAAAATGTATGGTTTTTTTGTACAAATGTTTAAAACAGATCACAGCTCTGTTACACCTCTGTACTTACGGGTAAGTGAAATTTACCATCCTCTGTTACATCTTTTTCACAGTCCCGAGAGAGCGAGAGGTACAGACAACAGCGTAAAGGCATACCTTTTGAACACTTACATACAGAAAACAACAGAAGAATTGCATTTGAAGTATAAACCCTGAAAGAAGAGAAAATATGAACACAAAATCAGGCAAGTTTATCCGTATATTTTAAGAAAATAGTCCAGTTCGTACAACTATAATCCATAGCCACAGCACCCAAATTTTGTTTTCTTTACTTCTATGATTCTACAATTAATTGAGCATAGGTTTTGCCAAATTGTCTAGTGAAACAGTTTATTTAGAGCAATGAGAAACTCGGATAAATCGAAATAGAAAATTCACTCATCTTTAATTCCAATATGAAAATATGATAAATAGAATCAAGTAATCAACATACCTAATTCAAGGGGGGGCATTAACTGCAATGTCATGAAGTAAATGCAAAAAGCCTATCTGAAATCTTTGTTCGGCATATTGGACACTCTGAACAAGCTAGAGAACAAGATTTACACACTGCAAACACAGAGCAACAATTGTTACAAACATAAAAAAAAAAAAGAAGATATTTAGCAATTTCAATTTATCTTACAGAAAATTACAGTGACTTACTGCAAAAATGTCGACAGGGAAGAAGAACTGCAGCAGTCGGTGATTCGAAACACACTTTGCACATGTGTGAATTGGCATCTCCATTGCTGTGGTACTTGTGTTCTTTTTCCTTCATTTCCTGCATTCTTGCCTGCAACCACAAAAAATTAAAACCTCAATTTTAGAATTTGTTTAAGCCAAATTGGTGGTCCACAAAAAATATCAAATTCCAACCAATACAAGTGATTAATATTATGTTTATCACAGCAATAAACAGCTGGTGAACACAAGAGAAAACCAAGTAAAATTATCTAAACTAAATCAAGACCAAGCTATTTGTTTTCCCAATATGGCTAATATCTGTATGATAAGGCTAAATGCATAGTCTATCCCCTGAGAGTTGGCACTAGAAGTCTACTGTCCCCCTGAACTTTCAAGAGTTTCTCTAGGTCCCCTAAAGTTGGCATCTTCTGTAGCTCACAACCCCCACCCCCGCGCGGTTGCCACGTGTCAGCTTCTGGTTAGTTTGACTTTTCAAAGAAGTCATTCTTCTCTCTATAACTAGAAGCAAACACGTGGCATCCAGGGGTCGCAAGCTACAAAAAAGCCAACTTTCGAGGGCTGAGAAAAACTTTTGAAAGTTCAAGAAGGCAATAGACTTTTGGTGCTAACTCTAGGGGGTAAACTATATATTTGGCAGTGTGCTAATAGAATTCGATGGCAAATATTGTTGAATAGCAAAACAAACAATGTGATAAAGAATTACCTTTAATCTAACGACTAAGGGCTCCCCCGAATCTTCATGTGGTGATTTTGAAGCATCCAAAGTTTCTCTCTCCTTCACAGTCAAATTCTGAACAAACCCATTTGTCTTTGGTCCAATCACATCATCTGTACCAATATCTCTCTCATCATTTTTCACCTCATGAATAACTCCCCCCTCTTTCTTCAACTTTGCCACAAGTACCCACATGTTAGCCAAGTCATTTTCCAGAGCCTGCTCCCTTCGCTTAGACTCCTCAGCCTTTCTTCTGTATTCTCCCTCTATGAACTCCTTTTCAGCCAAAGCAGCCTCAAGAGCAGCCTCTCGTTGTTTCCTTGCCTGCAACTCCATCTTCATATCTTCTAGATCAAGGCTAAAAGAGCCAAAGTCACCAGAGCCCATTTCATTTGCTCTGCCTGTAAACCGACCGCTTCTTCCTGTTCTTCCATTATTGTACTTGCGGTTTAGGCCATTGGCATGTTGAATGCCACTGCCTCTAGATTGCAGGGACTCTCGAGCTGCTAATAAATCTTTCTCCAATTTTGTGTTTTGTAATGATAGTTTGGTCACTTCTCCTGCTAAGTTCTTCAGCTCTACTGCTGCAGCAGAGGCTAGTTCCTTTGCATAAGAAGCTTCTTCAGCAAGTTTCTGGTTTTGCACTCGCAGCCCACTGTTCTCCTCAGAAAGCCGAAGCTGTTCGAGCTTTAACTTTTCATTTTCTACCTCCTGCATATAAAGGCAAGGCAAAACATTATCTAACTCTTGCCTTGGAAAAACTGTTGGCCACTGCAGCATATATGCTTCGATACTAGTTTGTTTTTCAACTAATTAATATGTCTACATAATGAGATAAAAACCCAGCATGTGTCAGGTCAAGAAAAGTCACCTGTGACTGAACTATCTTTTTTAATTCATCAAGATGTTCGTGTAACTCGTGTTCCGAAGCTACCAGTGACCTGTCCCCAGAAGATGCAGATAACTGCTGCTCCAGGATACTTATTTTTTCTTGCAATTCCTTGTTCTCGGAGCACTGCAATGAAGACAATAGATAAAAGCACAAGATCAGGCAAAACTATGGAAGCAAGAATAGACATAATTACAGAGCAAAATATAAAATTAAGTGCTGAAGCTTAGCTAGAAAAATATATATAATTAAAGTCAAAAGAGTTAAAGACAACAAGAAGCATATAGGTAAGGTCATAACCTTATTCTGTAGTTGTTCCTGAAGAATACGGTTGTCTGCTGACTTTATCTGCATCAATTAATCGGTATCATTATAAAAAAGGAACTAAACTTATAGAAGATTTTAGTTGGGAATTTTTCTCCACAACAAGCAGAGAATACAAATTTAAGGAAAGGGAACTGGGAAGCTGAATTTAACATTCTCAAAGATTAAAAAAGAAAGCAGTCAAGAAGAATACATGTGCGTCGTTACGTAACTGTTAAGGATACTAGTATTCACATAGAAATAAGTCTATAACAATTCTAAATCAGCACGATAAAGTAATAATATCAGCATGTCAATAAACTCTGATGAAGCTACGTAAACAGTTGCGAGATCTACAACAGTTAACATCCTATGCAAAGTACTAACCTCAAGCTCAAAAGCCTTCTCATTACACTGGGTCATCAATTTCATTACAGTCTGCACAAATAAATAATAAAATGAATTCCGAGACTATTTCTTAAAAATAAAACAAATAAATGAAAATATTAAACTTCTGAGGAAGAAATGTAGAACCTGCTGCATATCAATTAGTGATGCATTTGCTACTGATGCTTCACCGCTCTCAATTATGTGTTGCTCTAAAACTCTCATATGGGTCCTTTTCTCTTTAATCTCACGTTCCAGATTCTCAATCTGTTATTCATTTACTACGCACATCAATAGTGGACATTTAAACTTGTACTGAAAGCGCTGGGAGATGAATATAAATCAATTCAGGACCTTGTAATTGCAATGGCATGTGAGTAACAATTAGTCCAGTGAAGCAACAAACAAGATAATGTCAGCAATCTAGGTTAAATAGAAGTATCTGATTTATCACGACTTCAATAAACAGTAACCCAGTTAAAGAAAAGTGTGCCATAGAATTCGTTATAAGATACCAAGGCAATACATGAACAAAAATTGAAAATTAAATGAATTTCGCAGAGAAAATCTGAAACTTATAAGTGACAGACAAACAAACCCTAATACTATAGGATAATGACACAAGTTCCAGTTTCACTGATCTTTGTTGGTGCCATCCCCAAATATGAATATTTTTGCACTTTTAAGTAAAACAGTCAGAGACTATGAGGAAATGAATACCATACTTGAGTTTTGGAGCTATCAGGATCATTCGCCGAGTGATCTACTAAACGCTTAAGAGTACTACTGCTGAATGCAATCTCTCCAGCAAGCATCTTCACCTGCTCAACAAGAAGATCCTTCTGATCTTGCGTCATTGCACCCTACAGCAGAATAGAACATCACTTATCCAATAAATGTAATTTCTCCACAAGAAGATCTCACTTTTTGCGGCACAATAAATGGAACAAAAATAGTAGAGCTTAACACAGAAAAAGTGACATGCACATTGAAGTTCGAATAGCATTGTTCATTCTTAGATTTGTAATAGAAGATGATAAAGGAGAAGTAGCAGGCATTATCTTCTCAACTTTATATAATAATAGAAGACATAAGAACACGGTTTTGGTATTATTTTACAAAAACTAAATATTGCAGCTCAAGTTGAAAAGCAGCAATAGATGACTAAGATTGGTTGGTGCAGTTTCCTTAGTAGCAAATATAAGCAAAGAGCAGATATAGAACAAGTTGGCAAACATACTCCAGCCTGAGTCGATTCAGTAATGGTACTGTGAGCAGGTGAGAGATCTCCATTAACCTTGCTGAGAGATCTCCTATGTTTGTGATCATGAGAACCATCCAATTTATCCAATGTAGCTGAAGAGTCCAAATTCTCACTATCAAGAAGAAAGGCACCCTCTCTCAGGACATCCAATTTCTGATGCAACAAACGATGACACGAATATCATAATTGTCAAGCTTAAACAAAATCAACTAATCAAGTGAGGAAAGAGCTTTAAATGATTCAGGGAAACATTAAACGAAGATAAAAAAAAACCTAATTCACAGAGAAAATGAAAGAGCATTGTGGAAAAAAGCAGTAAAGCACCCTGCACTACACTTGCATTATCTAATCAGACTAACCATTTAAGTTTTCATATATACATTGTAATTTGTAATACCTCAAACTGTTCAAGTTAAAGGATTCCACCTATTAACTGGACAGCAAGAGCTAATGAACCACAGAAAGCAGTAGCTCAAAGCTCACTAACACTGAATTCCAAAATTTTTTCCTTCTTTTCAAAAAATGAGATGATTCATATTTAATATTCAGATTGCTCTATCCTTATAGATACTTCACAAAATTATAGTTCATGCTTTTGTTTAAGTGAGAGATGCAATATACTCACATCATCCTCACTGACAGATTGGCTATGCTGATGACCAGGAACATCACCAAGATATCCAGGAATTGTGTTCTTTGTAGAAACGAGTATGAGCTTTGTTAGCCTCTGAATTCGGCTCATAAGAGCAGCCTTGGCTTCTTCTTCTTCCTCCAATCGTGACTGCATCTTCACTTGACCCTCTTCCAGCTATTTAACGAACCAAGGGAACCATTAGTGAAAAATTAAACGAACCTTAAAAAGTAACAGGAAAAAAGAAATATAATGGACACAAAATGTAAAAAAACCTTTTTCTTTAAGCTCAAGATCTCATCGGGACTGATTCCAACAAGCATACCCTGCCTCAACTGATCAAGCTCCTGCTTGAGGGTTGAAATTTCTCTTTGATACTTCTTAATTAGAGATTTTTCATCAATAATCTATGAGAAAATTTCAGATATCATTAATACCAGCTTCAGTATCTTAGTGCACTCCTAATACACGATTTAAGATGATAGCATACCTTATTACGAGAAGCATATATTTCAACTCTTTTCGCCCTGCTAGCAAACTTCAATGTATTGTGAGTTTCTTCCATGCTACTAGATGCAGGAGTTACTGTACAAATAAGCTGTATAACAATTTAAGGAAATATTAGTTGGCATTATTTGACGAGGTCACTGCAAGCCATTCACTCAATCCTCCTAGCTAGAAACCAGAAGAAAGTGGAAAAAACATACAAGAACTGATTTTACTTCTGGTACTTCAAAAGAATAAGAAAAATGGTATCATGATCCGAGATGCAGGGACAAATATCCCAAACTCTTAAGTGTCCTAAATATGAAATTCACCAAAAGAAATAAAATTTCAGTCATTCCTTTTTGTTAATTGCATATAACTTGCACTTACTGAGACATGTCCATGACCACTCAAGGAAGACTGCAAAAGACGGGTGAGTTTTGAGTCTCGATATGGAACATGAGATGCCTTTCCTTCACTAAGCTTTCCAATTACCTAGCATTAATTATGAAATCAATATCGATCTAAAAAGAAAGCATAAATATACTGAGAGCAAAAATTTGTACACTAAATGATTTATCTTGGCATTGTCTATAATCATGATATACTCCGTTATTGAGTTTCTAGTGGGACAGAATAATCTTCACGCTTTGAATACACGAGACTATTGCTTGCAACTTGCAAGTACGCATTGTAAACTAATATTTTTTTAAGAAAGCATAAAGCAATATGTTTTTAAGATGGGAATGAGAGAAACATATTTGTTATCACTGAGAAGGGAACAACCACTTACAGTTCCAAGAGTCAAAAGGCTTTTGTTTATGTATGATCCCTCCTTTCTCCTCAATCCAGTTGTTTCAGTCTTGGAACTTTCAGATCCAGCGAGATCAATAAGATTCTATCAAAAGAGATAAGTCAATTTGCAAATGAGCCCCTTGGTTAAGCCAGGAAGAGGGAAAAATATTTCATAGTCAAGAACTGGATGAATGTGCATACAAGTTGAGAGAAGATCACTCCATCATACTCATCACCATGGGCACTACTCTCAATCATCTGCAAAACACTAGCAAAGTTAGTAATGGATTTTAGAAAGATATAACACCAGATGATTGAGACTGAATAGAAAAAGCGGCACAATAGGAAGACAATAGATAGAATAAAAATGTAGGCCTTCAGTTCAACAAGCTTATTTTCTACTGAAAAAAGAGTAAAGGGATATGTAAGTCACGTCAAGGTAACAGAGAAAATCAACCAGGCAAGAACTGTTGGGACTTTAAGATGCAACCGAAAGTTTTAAGAAACAATTAAAACAACAACATAAATCTGTGTCACATTTTAATGCAAAGAACAGGGTGGAACACAAGAGGTAGGCCTGTATACACGATCAACTATTCCACAATAAACTCATGATAGGTAATGGACAATGCTGTAGAAGTCAAGTCTTCCAAATATGATGCATGAGAGAAAAAAAATACATTGATTCCGGTAAAGCAAACTATAGCATCTTAAAATGAGAATGTACTGTTTCCAAATCACACCATTCCAAGAAAGGACGCTCCTGAAGTATAACAATAAAACAGCTAGATGAATAGCACTCTTTTGCATTTTAAACAATGAGCTAAGTTCTTTATTTTATAATTTCAACAATGGGGGAATTACCAGTAAATGATTGAAGGGAACTTATCATTACCAGTGTAAATATGGTGTGACTTCTGCTACTGAACAGGTTGAAATTATTTGAACCCACATGACGATGCTCTGCCAAAATTGAACATCAATTAGAATCTTCCACCAATCAAAATACAAGGAAAGGTAAACTAAATTCCCTCATTTGGTTACCTTCCCCTGCAGCGATGAAAGAAAGAGCATGCCCAGGAGACAAAACCACTTCTTCTTTTATACCCTCAACATAAGTTCCCTGAAATTTCATAGAGAAGAAATGAATGAGATTGACCACAACAACATCCTTATAGCTATCTTTCAATGTCCAGGTGTTCACAAATGATAAACCCATCGCTTCAAGATGTGTTTGTCTGAGTAAGACTCAGCTTTCACTCTTTTCAGGAGACTATTAAGCAACATCCATTAATTGACAAGAAAAAAAACTTTATAGCTAGGTCACACTTGTCTGAGCCATTGAGATCATGAAGCACTGTTACAATTTAAGCAGAAAGTTTACCTGGGCATCTTCCCTAACACGCAAGTTTTGACCAGTTGGATCAAGCAAGTCGTTTATAATCTGATACAAAATATCAATGCACCCATATATCAAGTGTCTGTGTGTCACTGAGATGACAGAATATAAAGTAGACAACCAAATATTAAAACTAAAAGAAGACGCGAGTGCACGAATTCTCTAACCCCATAAACCAAAATACTTATATTATGGATTGGGTCATAACCAATACATCTTCTTGGGAAAACAAGCAAAAGTAGTGTATATAGCAACTGACCTCGTTGTAAATTTCAAGATAGGATACACGCAGCAAAAACTCTCGTCCAGGAGTCTGTAACAAAGTTGCAACAACTCAATCACAACTTATCTAGGAACACAGTGAGGAGAAAATAAAAACAATATAACAATCATTTTAAGCAGCATAGCCTTGAACTTGAACCATGAAAACAGAAGAAAGTATGCAACCGTGTAAAAAACTGCACACACCCAAAAGACTAACAAAGAAGCCTCAGTAGAAAAAGAGGGCCCTGCTATAATGTACACAACAATTGTAGATTTTTTTTTTTTCAAATATCTCATACTTAGCAGACAAAAGAATTACAGTTTTTACTCCTATATGGATAACAGATATGCAATTAAAAGTTGCATACATCAAAGGGAAAGATGATTAGCAACAGGTGCATGATGCAAAGAACCCAAACTACCAGAAAGCAACTCAGAAATTACGCAACATATCTGGATGCAAGGAGAAAAAGCAACATACAGTTGGCCATTTAAAGGTGGAATACAATATAAATGAAAATTTGGGAATGCACTTACATCTTGGATAATGCTGAAAACATCCTTTATCGCCAATGGTATAATTCCAGGAGAATTTTGATCTCCCTGCACATGTTGCAAAGGGGAAAGTACCAAAAACAGAGGCATGTCAAGTACATCTGATGAACCACGGAAATTTACAAGCTAACAAGTCAAATGATGAACAGACCAATATCTAAATTAGTACAAGGTGATTTGTACTAAATTTTTCTTTGTGCCCCATAAATCACAATATTTCACCAAAATGAGCACAGTTGAAAGGATATCAAGTGCACAGAATTAAATGCATATTGGAGCACATGCACAGTAGTGCAAGCAAAGGTGGTGATATATTTGGATAAGAAACCTAAACAATCTATATTGGGACAATTGAATACCATATACATATCAGTGGAGCATATGAGTTACTTCACTGAAGTTCAGCAAAGACACTGTCCTAAACGAACATGTCAGCGTATGGGAAAAATATCCAACTGTTTTTGTTGTACGGAAGAATACGGCATCCTAGAGTTTAAAATGACTAAACTGAATTCATGCAATTTTGAGCATCAAAACATGGATTTTCAGTGCCAAAAAGAATCTCAGTTGATTTAATCTTGTTTCCTAGCTTGATAGCCCAGTTAATCAACTTCCAGTGTATTCACAGACTGCATCAGTTTAACGGATTCATCAATAATATACCATATTTGACAGTGGTTGGAAGGCTTTAAATAAAACGTCTCCAAAATATGAGAAGAAACGAAAACAAGCAATATAACTTACATGCATAGTGTGTGTCTTTCCACTACTGGTGACACCGTACGCAAAAACTGTTCCTGCATTGAGGGAGAACGAGAAGAAACAGATCAGGAATTCAGAATTTACAACCCCATAACTTAGTGAATCTACAGCACGCTCAGATAATTAAGCAAGTTAGTCAGCGTTCATTCATAGGACAAATAAGACTCTAGGCCATACCGTTGACACCTTCCATGGCAGCCTTAACTACTGGTTTGGCAGCAACATCATATACCTCTTGAGATGTAGAATGAGGTCCAAATACTCTATCTGTCAATGGAAATTCACCACCAATCATGCGTTTGATTGAGCTACACTGAATTAATTTACCAGAAGCGGAAACCAATCCATCACAAGGATGGCATAATCACCAAATGCATAAGCCGTAGCCGGACTATACTCGTTTCTGACAGTTTTATCTCCATCAGGATACCAAGTGATCTCGTCCCCTCTCTGAAACTCCCTCTCACTGTAATCAAAACAAACTCCAATCGTATTACCCGTCAGGAAGTCCAAATCACTGAAATCCCAAACACAATAGATCCAAATCCACTAATCTCAGATCTACACAATTACCTCATCGGCCTAAACCGAATCGTCACCGAAATACTATCCCCATTCCGCGACGGATCAACCGGCTCAGCAATCGTCTCCTCGGAGCCAAACGGCAAAGGAGATGGAGCACCGTAACTTCTCTGACCATGAAACAGCGCACTAGAGCGCGAACGACCAGGAGTCACGGATCGGTAACCACCTCCACCTCCGCCGCCAGAATTGAAATGAGAAGAAGAAGCAGAAGAGGAGCTAGAGCGAGGAATCAACCGGTTACTTATGTACGAGGAAGTAGACGAAGTAGAAGAGTACGGACTCGACGGTTTCCGGTAGGAAAAGGGGGAGCTACTTCGACCCCGCGAAGACGAGGCCATTTCACACACAGAGTCGAATCGGTTGACCCAAACAGCCAATGAGCGACTCCGCCGAGAGACGCAAATTCCAATTGAAAGACAGAATCAGCACAAACCGCAAGAAGAATAATAAGTCAGTAGAGTCACATGATTTCCGATGCAAAAGCGACTGCCATTGCGATTTCTCCACGCTTTTCGTGGTACTCCGAGCTCCACCAAAGCTGAAATGGAGAAAAAAGAAACAGAGAAATCGAGATTATTCCTTCTTCTTGAAGACAAAGAGTTGCAGACAATTTGATTTCTGGTCTAGCGGAGAGAAGACGAAGTTGGGTGTTGATTTTTGAGAATTAATTGAAAAAAACAGAAAATGATTTGAGATTTTATATATAAAGGGGAAGTTAGTTGGGAGAGAGCAAATTTAGAATTATGCTAAAAAGGGGTGACGTGGAAGGTGGGTGAGGGTGAGAGGTTGACGGGAGTAAATGGAGCCGCGAAGGTGGGATATTTTTGAAATTAGGCAATTATAATGAGCGGGAATCACAATGGGTTTTAAGAGTGCTCTAATTAAATAATATATTTATTGATAAATATATTTAATACATAAATATAAATATTTTATTATTATTCATAAAAAAATTTAAAACATAAAAAGGTAAATAAGTAATTTAAAACTTATTTACTTTTATATATATATATATATATATATATATATATGAGTGTTTAACTTGAGTTTGGTTCAATAAATAAAATTATATTTATGTTATATTTTATATTAAATTTAATATTTTATTTTCATATCAGAACTTCTAACATTTATCAAATTTGAGTTTGATTAGAGCTATCATAAATTTAAACTTGGCTTGAAAGAGAATTAGTCGAGCATCATTCTATCAAGTTCCGAGCTCAAGAGTTATAATTTCATTTTTGTAATTTATAGTCTTAATTTTTTTAAAAAATATACGTATTATTTAAAATACTTGACTTTTATGACCAAAGACAATACAATTCAATGTTTTATATTTAATAAATTTTAAAATGACCTTATTTTTCATAAAATTACAATACTTTATTTTTTCCCATCATGGAATGAGTTGTTTCATTATTTCATTACTACTCTGCTTACAATAAAATAAGTGTAATCTACACGCATGTCTTTTGACATTTAAAAGCAAGTAATTAAACATTTATCTTTTTCAGAAACAATTTACAAGCATGAAAAATACATAAATTCGAAAATAAGATGCTAATACTTATTAACGAACAGGGAATTAAAAGAAAAAAAAAAGCAAAACGTGCCAACAATTTCATGTTAATTTGTTTGGATATGAGTAGGTAGGTCTACCATGTAGCCGTCCATATTATTGTCCTACCAAATTGTTAAATTTCTTAATTTTTTAATATTAATCATCTCTCAAATAATGACATTGTGTATTTCGGTTAACAGGAATCCAACATTTTGTCTTCCTAAATTTACAATATCTATAAGCAAATATGCCCGCACAATACCAGAAAAAACATTTGTTCGTATATCTACAACGAAGATCAAAATTATATTATGCAACTTTGGTTATAATATATATTTGTAGAAGTACAATTATACCGAAATTCACAATGTTATTGGATTTATGATACACTAGAAAAATATGAATTGCGTAAAAATATTTCGCTGCTAAAGATTTGTGAATGAGAAAATAATTATCCTGTATGTTTTGCCAACAAATACAATCCGTATCTTATAGGAGATTTTGTTGGCGTATACAGTAAATTAAGTTTCATATGCAACTAGGAATGTCTGTTTTCACACGAACATGCAAATTTGACGATTTGTATAGAAATAATTTTCATGTTTTGAATCAAGTTTCCGTATTTGAAATTTTTTTTACAGTATATATATAAAGTTGACTTGTATGTCAAGCTGGCTGAATTGGGGTTAGGTGAATCTTTAACTAGAAAACATCAATTCATGATCATATAGGTCTATTATTCAAAATTTCGTGTATGGTTTGGGTTTGGGTTTGGGCTGAATCTAAAACGTTATTTTTCGAGTCAAGCCCACCCCAAAACTCAATTATTAAAAAGGAATTGTTAAAGATAGTCAGAAATTACTCACAATAGTCGGTATAAAAAACTAAAATATCTTAAGTAAAATATAATTTTAAGTAAGGTTAAAAACAACTTTAACCGTTATGAACTTTAACGAAAAACGCCTGATCCACAGGTAAAAAAATTTTCATTACCGCTTGTCCACTGGTACAAGCTTTACTCGAAAATGTTTGTCTCTGTGGAGAAGCGTTAATGAAAAACGTTGGTTCCAATAGAGAAGCATCACTTAAAAACGTTGGTTCCAGTGGACTGGCTTTGCCGCGGAATGCTTGTTCTATGCTAGTTCATAAAAGCACTAGGAAAAAATGATTTTATAACAAGCGCGGTTTGTATCTTTATGAAAATATGTTTGTAAATTGTCAAAATTACCTTTGATTGTGTGGTTGTTCATGAACATTTTAGCATGGAGCTCTCTTTAATCTAAGTTCATTCAATTTTATTTGCAGCACCATAATTGAATCATGAACATTTCTGTTTCTGTATACGAAGATTCTGACCTAACATTTGTTTTGTTTTTGTCATAGTTAATGTAATGATTTTATTTTTACAGCTCCTTGTGGTGTTACCTTGTATGTGTCTGAAGGTCAGCAGTGTCCGTCGCAAGAAGTTTGTATTGCTAGTATGTCCGGTCACTATATTCGATTAAATTTGTCGAAAACTTGTCTTTTGCCGCCAATTACAAGAACTTGGTATTATAACCGTGAAGACAGTGTATAAAATTGGGATTCAATTGCATCAATTGTGGAAAGGCGTAAATTTGGGGATTCAATTGCATCAATTGTGGAAAGGCGCAAGTTTGGGGATTCAATTGCAATGAGCAGGGTACAAAATTCAAATCCAATTGAGATAGATTAGGTTTTTTTATGTTAGATTTTAAGTTTGATATTTTTGATGAAGTTCATGCATAATTAACTAGTTGAATGGACTACCAATGGTAAAGTAGCACAAAAGCGCCTCACAAACTATAAAACTAATGCTAAAGATCCTTCAGTAGACAAAAATCACGCATAATTAACTAGAAGAATAAGCATTCATAGTTCACAAAAATACTAATTAAAAACGTTTTCAATCTATTTTGTCGAATAAAAGTCACGCATAAGATCCTGAAACTGAGATGATAATTCATCTATTATGTCGGAATCCAAGAGCCTCATCCTGCTAATTGATTGACGGTCAAAGTTCACGTATCTGTTTGATCCACTGCAACTGTGGTAGGTGCACTAGTCTTGAAGATTCAACTATCTCCTTAACAGCAGGATTCATCTCCCCGTACCACTCACCCGATTCAGAGCAGAATTCTGGTCGACTGTAGCACCTCAAAGCACCTCTAGAC